>JAWQFJ010002995.1:157011-159511 GCA_034096865.1 Theodoxus fluviatilis | reverse complement strand
CATGTTGACATAGAAGGGAGGTTGTATCTGTATGAAGTACATCATAAAGTTTCTCGTGTTGACATAGAAGGAAGGTTGTATCTGTATGAAGTACATCATAAAGATTCTCGTGTTGACATAGAAGGGAGGTTGTATCTGTATGAAGTACATCATAAAGATTCTCGTGTTGACATAGAAGGGAGGTTGTATCTGTATGAAGTACATCATAAAGATTCTCATGTTGACATAGAAGGGAGGTTGTATCTGTATGAAGTGTATCATAAAGATTCTCATGTTGACATAGAAGGGAGGTTGTATCTGTATGAAGTACATCATAAAGTTTCTCATGTTGACATAGAAGGGAGGTTGTATCTGTATGAAGTACATCATAAAGATTCTCGTGTTGACATAGAAGGGAGGTTGTATCTGTATGAAGTACATCATAAAGATTCTCGTGTTGACATAGAAGGGAGGTTGTATCTGTATGAAGTACATCATACAGATTCTCATGTTGACATAGACAGGAGGTTGTATCTGTATGAAGTACATCATAAAGATTCTCGTGTTGACATAGAAGGGAGGTTGTATCTGTATGAAGTACATCATAAAGATTCTCGTGTTGACATAGAAGGGAGGTTGTATCTGTATGAAGTACATCATAAACATTCTCGTGTTGACGTAGAAGGGAGGTTGTATCTGTATGAAGTACATCATAAAGATTCTCATGTTGACATAGACAGGAGGTTGTATCTGTATGAAGTACATCATAAACATTCTCGTGTTGACGTAGAAGGGAGGTTGTATCTGTATGAAGTACATCATAAAGATTCTCATGTTGACATAGACAGGAGGTTGTATCTGTATGAAGTACATCATAAAGATTCTCGTGTTGACATAGAAGGAAGGTTGTATCTGTATGAAGTACATCATAAACATTCTCGTTTGACATAGAAGGAAGGTTGTATCTGTATGAAGTGCATCATAAAGATTCTCATGTTGACATAGAAGGAAGGTTGTATCTGTATGAAGTGCATCATAAAGATTCTCATGTTGACATAGAAGGAAGGTTGTATCTGTATGAAGTACATCATAAAGATTCTCATGTTGACATAGAAGGAAGGTTGTATCTGTATGAAGTACATCATAAAGATTCTCGTGTTGACATAGAAGGAAGGTTGTATCTGTATGAAGTACATCATACAGATTCTCGTGTTGACATAGACAGGAGGTTGTATCTGTATGAAGTACATCATAAACATTCTCGTGTTGACATAGAAGGAAGGTTGTATCTGTATGAAGTACATCATAAAGATTCTCGTGTTGACATAGAAGGAAGGTTGTATCTGTATGAAGTACATCATAAAGATTCTCGTGTTGACATAGACAGGAGGTTGTATCTGTATGAAGTACATCATAAACATTCTCGTGTTGACATAGAAGGAAGGTTGTATCTGTATGAAGTACATCATAAAGATTCTCGTGTTGACATAGAAGGAAGGTTGTATCTGTATGAAGTACATCATAAAGATTCTCGTGTTGACATAGAAGGAAGGTTGTATCTGTATGAAGTACATCATAAACATTCTCGTGTTGACATAGAAGGGAGGTTGTATCTGTATGAAGTACATCATAAACATTCTCGTGTTGACATAGAAGGGAGGTTGTATCTGTATGAAGTACATCATAAACATTCTCGTGTTGACATAGAAGGGAGGTTGTATCTGTATGAAGTACATCATAAAGTTTCTCGTGTTGACATAGACAGGAGGTTGTATCTGTATGAAGTACATCATAAACATTCTCGTGTTGACATAGAAGGGAGGTTGTATCTGTATGAAGTACATCATAAACATTCTCGTGTTGACATAGAAGGGAGGTTGTATCTGTATGAAGTACATCATAAAGTTTCTCGTGTTGACATAGAAGGAAGGTTGTATCTGTATGAAGTGCATCATAAAGTTTCTCGTGTTGACATAGAAGGGAGGTTGTATATGTATGAAGTGCATCATCAAGTTTCTCATGTTGACATAGAAGGAAGGTTGTATCTCATGTTGACATAGAAAGAAGGTTGTACAATCATCACTCACCATCCAGGGTTCTTGCTTTTGTTCTCTTCCTTCCACTCCGTCTGACACCATCCGCAGCTGTGACAAAGAAATGCAGAAGTTTTGCTGCTGTATGAGGTGAATCATCAGCACACCAAACAGCAGGCATGCATCATATCACAACAGTAGCAAGAACATGACCATTTCACTGGGCATTACATCACAGAGAAACAGCATCGCATTTTCGATGAAAGGTTTGTTTGATTAATGGCACAACCTCCAAAGCAAGACCAGACACACTACTTTTCAATCACTGACAAAAACAACAACAAACCGTTATGATTCTGATACCATTTCAAGCATTCCTTGCAACAGACTCAGCACTTACTGCCATTTACTCAGACACCTAATTTGCTCCAAGGAGTTGTCTGCATAGTAGTCTCATAGCTCATCTGCCCAGTTTCAGACTTATTTAC
>JAWQFJ010002995.1:139511-152011 GCA_034096865.1 Theodoxus fluviatilis | reverse complement strand
TTTGTCGGAGCTTGTCAACAATGCTGATCGTGCATGTGGGTTTCAAATTCTGGAATCAAGGTGTGACATTACATCTTTCAGCAGCCTTGAGAGTTAGTAGAGATAGCTCCTTGTACACCTTGCAGGAAACAGAAAAACTTTTGGATCTCATGCAGGGACTGAACTTGCAACCTCCTGGTGAACATCAGAGTCCTCTGACCACTGAGCTACTGAGGCCTTTGAGACATTCTCTCTACACTGCCAACACAGAGAGAAAACAATTTTCTCTCGTGATTTTTGGCCTTACATGCCTGGATGCTCTAGATCCCAATCATTGTCTGCGCATTTTTCCAAGCAGTTATTGATCTCTCTCCCTCATTGCTGAGTGTGTCCTGGGAATCATACATTCTTTTCATCTAGTAAATCCCCATTTTGTACTGAAACTCATACATGCTATACATTCTCTCTATCTCTTAACCCTTACACTTCCATAACTATTTCCAACTTTTGTGAAAATATTGATGAGTTCAGGAGAAAAAATATTAAAAAACAACCAGAACACTGAAGAGTATAAAACTATACATTTTATTAAAGTAAAATGAACAGGGCAGATACTGAATACAAAATGAACTTTTTCTGGACAAGCTCATTTGCATACAAGGGCAGTAACTCTAAATTTTTCAAGATTTTTTGGTGAAAATTTATGGATAAAAAACAGCAAAAATAATAAAACTACATATAACAACATGAATCTTTCCAGAAATGACTTCTGATATATCAGACACACTTTGGGAGTCTATTTGAGCAGAAAAGTCACACCTGAAACAAACAGAAAAATTCTAAGCCAAGCATGTGTATTTCCGCATTTTTGGGTCTTATCGGGTACATCTGGGAAAAAATTTCCCAACTACTTACAATGCAGCAAAGTAGGCAAAAATGTACAGTCTATGGTAGGAAAAAGGACAAGGTACACATTGGACACAAAATCAACTGTTCCTAAACAACCTCATTTGCATACAAGGGCAGTAACTCTAAATTTGTCATGTGTTTAGGGGGGCAAACACAAACAAACATCATAAGTAACTATTCAAAAACTACAAATGATGTCTTGTAATTTTCCAGAAATGACTTCTGACACATCAGGCACACTTTGGATGTCTATTTGAGCAGAAAAGACACACCTGAGACAAACAGAAAAATTCTAAGCCAAGCATGTGTATTTCCGCATTTTTGGGTCTTATCAGGTACACCTGGGGAAAAAATTCCCAACTGCTTACAATGCAGCAAAGTAGGCAAAAATGTACAGTCTGTGGTAGGAAAAAGGACAGGGTACACATTGGACACAAAATCAACTGTTCCTAAACAACCTCATTTGCATACAAGGGCAGTAACTCTAAATTTGTCATGTGTTTAGGGGGGCAAACACAAAGAAACATCATAAGCAACTATTCAAAAACTACAAATGATGTCTTGTAATTTTCCAGAAATGACTTCTGACACATCAGGCACACTTTGGATGTCTATTTGAGCAGAAAAGACACACCTGAGACAAACAGAAAAATTCTAAGCCAAGCATGTGTATTTCCGCATTTTTGGGTCTTATCAGGTACATCTGGGGGAAAAAATCCCAACTGCTTACAATGCAGCAAAGTAGGCAAAACTGTACAGTCTATGGTAGGAAAAAGGACTGGGTACACATTGAACACAAAATCAACTTTTCCTAAACAAGCTCATTTGCATGCAATGATTGAAAAAATGTATCCTGAAGATTGATGAAAAATTTAGTAATGATACTAAAACCTACAAATTACACTCAGAAAATTCCCAGGAATAAATTCTGACATATCAGACAAGCTTTGAGAACCCATCTGAGCAAGAAAAAAAACAATCAAGACTAGTGAGCAATATTTGAGATACAACTTTACATATGAAAATTCAGCACACTGACCCTCTCCTGTACTGCTTGATCGGGTTCCTGCCCTTCTCTTTTATCTTATCAGGTACATCTGGGGAAAAAATTCCCAACTACTTACAATGCAGCAAAGTAGGCAAAACTGTACAGTCTATGGTAGGAACAAGAAGGGCAAAGCCCATAAGACTCACATGCTTGACCTTGACCTTTATATGACCTTGACCTTCAGGTGACCTTCAAGGTCAAGGTCAAACAACTAAACCTACCAATGACATCATACACAAAGAAATGCTTTACACATTTTTCCTACCAAAATACATGTGACCTTGACCCAAGGTCAAGGTCATCCAAGGTCATGCAACACAAAGCTGTTAATTCAAGACATAGGAAGCACAATGGTGCTTATTGGCACTTTCTACCATGAGATATAGTCACTTTTAGTGGTTCACTACCCCATTTTGGTCACATTTCATAAGGGTCAAAGTGACCTTGACCTTGATGATATGTGACCAAATGTGTCTCATGATGAAAGTATAACATGTGCCCCACAAATTATTAAGTTTGAAACAGTTATCTTCCATAGTTCAGGGTCAAGGTCACTTCAAAATATGTATACAATCCAACTTTGAAGAGCTCCTGTGACCTTGACCTTGAAGCAAGGTCAACCAAACTGGTATCAAAAGATAGGGCTTGCTTTGACCTATATACCACTTGTAGCTAAGGTCGCCATTCTCAATAACGTGGGAGAAAATTGGGAAAATGTGAAAAATGACTGTTTTTGAGACCACATTTATGGCTCCTGTGACCTTGACCTTGAAGCAAGGTCAAGTCACTATGTATGTTTTTTGAGGCCTTGTCATCATACACCATCATGCCACATTTGGTGTTGATAGACTTAATAGTCTCCGAGAAAAATCCAACGTTTAAGTTTTTTACGGACGCCCGGACGCCCGGACGCCCGGACGCCCGGACGCCCGGACGGACGGACGACTCAGTACATAGACTCACTTTTGCTTCGCATGTGAGTCAAAAAGGACAGGGTACACATTGAACACAAAATCAACTTTTCCTAAACAACCTCATTTGCATAAGGTGCAATGATTGAAAAAATGTATCCTGAAAATTGATGAAAAATTTGTAATGATACTAAACCTACAAATTACACTCAGAAAATTCCCAGGAATAAATTCTGACATATCAGACAAGCTTTGAGAACCCATCTGAGCAAGAAAAAAACACAATCAAGACTAGTGAGCAATATTTGAGATACAACTTTACATATGAAAATTCAGCACACTGACCCTCTCCTGTACTGCTTGATCGGGTTCCTGCCCTTCCCTTTTATTATAATCTCATCAACAGAAGTGTTCTGGTCTATGTAGAACTTCTCCTGAAATGCTCTCAGGAGTAGGTGGAAGAGAGGCCTCACCTTCCACAGCTTGTCATAATGTGGGTCTCCAGGTCTTGGAGCTTCATTGTCTGCCAGGTGCAGATTGCTCCATAGCTGCCATCATCTTCGCCACGTGAATCTTGCAGTGAACTCCGGTACACGTAGCATCCAGTGGGTGGAAAAATAATGGTTCATCTCTGGCAGGCGATGGATCCCCATGAAAAACAGCATGCCGATGAAAGCTCTCATTTCCACTGGGCTTGTGTCATAGTCCCATTCAGCACGCTTCTGTCGAGCATACAAATTAGTTTGCTCAACGAGAAGATCGGTGGCATCTTGAGGGAACACTAGATCAAAAAAGTCCACTGGGAGAGCATCCAGAGGGGGGAATTCGGTGGGTGCGTGCTTCCCTTCGTACACGTGGTCTTCTTTCGAGATGTGCACATCGAATGTCTGATCGAATGCACCGAGTCGCGGGGAATCTCGACGAAATCTTCCACGTCGAGAACTAACACGTTGACGAGTTCGACCACGCCCACTCGAGGTGCTGGGTTGAGCATCCTCATCGGATCTGTCAGTCTCAGAGTCCCACTCCGACGAATCATCTTCTTCACTCAAGTCGAGATTTCCTTCTTCATCGCTACGGTACTTCCATCCTCGCTAGCTTCACCATCTCCCGGGATTTCGTACTAAAAACGATTCATATCATCCCTATTCATGACTCATGTGCCGCGAAAGAGTCATGCACAGAAAGTCACATTGCACAACGACAAAAAACACCAGAAATACCGATCGAAAACTTCGCCGAAATGTAAACAGAGCTGATCGCCATTTGCACTGACGCGTCACTGATCACGTGATAGCAAGTCATGTGACCTCGTACTTGGTTGCTGATAATAGCTTCACAGCAAAGGGAACGACCCTCGGACCGCGGCTATATCCGCGCTCGGAAGTGTAAGGGTTAAGACCCTGTTGCCAACTGAAACTCATACACACTTTCCTGGGAACACTAACAAAGCTCTGCCTTGCTGCTCCCCTGCCTCCCTGCTCCCCTGCCGAGCACTGCCTCCCTGCTCCCCTGCCTCACTGCTCCCCTGCCAAGCACTGCCTCCCTGCTCCCCTGCCTCCCTGCTCCCCTGCCAAGTACTGCCTCCCTGCTCCCCTGCCAACCACTGCCTCACTGCTCCCCTGCCGAGCACTGCCTCCTTGCTCCCCTGCTGAGTTCTGCCTCCTTGCTCCCCTGCTGAGTTCTGCCTCCCTGCTCACCTGCCAACCACTGCCTCACTGCTCCCCTGCCAACCACTGCCTCACTGCTCCCCTGCCAAGCACTGCCTCCCTGCTCCCCTGCCAAGCACTGCCTCCCTGCTCCCCTGCCAAGCACTGCCTCCCTGCTCCCCTGCCAACCACTGCCTCCCTGCTCCCCTGCCAACCACTGCCTCACTGCTCCCCTGCCAACCACTGCCTCACTGCTCCCCTGCCAAGCACTGCCTCACTGCTCCCCTGCTGAGTTCTGCCTCCCTGCTCCCCTGCCAAGCACTGCCTCACTGCTCCCCTGACAACCACTGCCTCCCTGCTCCCCTGCTGAGTTCTGCCTCCCTGCTCCCCTGCCAAGCACTGCCTCACTGCTCCCCTGCCAAGCACTGCCTCACTGCTCCCCTGACAACCACTGCCTCACTGCTCCCCTGACAACCACTGCCTCCCTGCTCCCCTGACAACCACTGCCTCCCTGCTCCCCTGACAACCACTGCCTCCCTGCTCCCCTGCCAAGCACTGCCTCACTGCTCCCCTGAAACCACTGCCTCCCTGCTCCCCTGCCAAGCACTGCCTCCCTGCTCCCCTGACAACCACTGCCTCCCTGCTCCCCTGCCAACCACTGCCTCACTGCTCCCCTGCCGAGCACTGCCTCCTTGCTCCCCTGCTGAGTTCTGCCTCCCTGCTCCCCTGCCTCACTGCTTCCCTGCCGAGTGCTGCCTCCCTGCTCCCCTGCCTCCCTGCTCCCCTGCCTCACTGCTCCCCTGCTGAGTGCTGCCTCACTGCTCCCCTGACAACCACTGCCTCCCTGCTCCCCTGCCAAGCACTGCCTCCCTGCTCCCCTGACAACCACTGCCTCCCTGCTCCCCTGCCAACCACTGCCTCACTGCTCCCCTGCCGAGCACTGCCTCCTTGCTCCCCTGCTGAGTTCTGCCTCCCTGCTCCCCTGCCTCACTGCTTCCCTGCCGAGTGCTGCCTCCCTGCTCCCCTGCCGAGCACTGCCTCCCTGCTCCCCTGCCTCACTGCTCCCCTGCCGAGTGCTGCCTCCCTGCTCCCCTGCCAAGCACTGCCTCCCTGCTCCCCTGCCAAGCACTGCCTCACTGCTCCCCTGCCTCACTGCTCCCCTGCTGAGTGCTGCCTCCCTGCTCCCCTGCCGAGCACTGCCTCCCTGCTCCCCTGCCAAGCACTGCCTCACTGCTCCCCTGCCTCACTGCTCCCCTGCCTCACTGCTCCCCTGCCGAGTGCTGCCTCCCTGCTCCCCTGCTGAGTTCTGCCTCCCTGCTCCCCTGCCAACCACTGCCTCACTGCTCCCCTGCCGAGCACTGCCTCACTGCTCCCCTGCCTCACTGCTCCCCTGCCGAGCACTGCCTCCCTGCTCCCCTGCCAACCACTGCCTCCCTGCTCCCCTGCCAAGCACTGCCTCACTGCTCCCCTGCCTCACTGCTCCCCTGCCTCACTGCTCCCCTGCCGAGTGCTGCCTCCCTGTTCCCCTGCCTAGCACTGCTTCACTGCTCCCCTGCCAAGCACTGCCTCACTGCTCCCCTGCCAAGCACTGCCTCACTGCTCCCCTGCCAACCACTGCCTCACTGCTCCCCTGCCGAGCACTGCCTCACTGCTCCCCTGCCGAGCACTGCCTCCCTGCTCCCCTGCCGAGCACTGCCTCCCTGCTCCCCTGCCGAGTGCTGCCTCACTGCTCCCCTGCCGAGTGCTGCCTCACTGCTCCCCTGCCAAGCACTGCCTCACTGCTCCCCTGCCGAGCACTGCCTCCCTGCTCCCCTGCCGAGCACTGCCTCACTGCTCCCCTGCCGAGTGCTGCCTCACTGCTCCCCTGCCGAGCACTGCCTCACTGCTCCCCTGCCGAGCACTGCCTCACTGCTCCCCTGCCGAGTGCTGCCTCACTGCTCCCCTGCCGAGCACTGCCTCACTGCTCCCCTGCCGAGCACTGCCTCACTGCTCCCCTGCCGAGCACTGCCTCACTGCTCCCCTGCCGAGTGCTGCCTCACTGCTCCCCTGCCGAACACTGCCTCACTGCTCCCCTGCCGAGCACTGCCTCACTGCTCCCCTACCAACCACTGCCTCACTGCTCCCCTGCCGAGTGCTGCCACGAGGACCTGACACTTACTGTGAGTGAGGGAAGCTGAGGAAGAGATGACTGTCTGGGGCCGAGTCTGGGACATCAGACCCTGCGATGCCAGGCTGTGGAAGGCAATGGAGGCAGAGGTGGAGGACGGAAGCGGCAGTGGAGCCAATCCCGTGCTGCAGACAACAAAGCTGGCCTGGGGCGTTTCCTTGGCGATGGACTTCATCACAGGAACTGTGGCAAAATGCTGTGTGCCCTCCAGAGAGTCTGATGTGGCACTGGTCACTCCAGTGATGCGGTCAAGCTCGGCACTGGACACTGTCACCACGTGGTTGCCCTCAGCCAGCTGCTGCTGCAGACTGGACGACACAGCCAAGAGATGGCCAGCGTCCACTCCAGAGTCTTGGCTGATGCTGACCAGCTGGGGGCCAGTGCTGTAGCTCTCCTCTCCCTCCATGGATTGCATCACCTCCAGGGGTATGGCCCCCCCCTCCCCCTCCACCTTGAAGGCAGAGCAGGTGTCGAGTAGAAAAGAGTCTCCAAGCTGCAAGGAACTGATGTGGTCAGGCAAGGGGGCTGTCATGGCAGTTTGCAGTGCAACACCCAGACTGAAACAGCTACAGATACACCGAGATGATGACATGCACAATGAGATCTGTAGACTGGTACTGAGAAATACACAAAGCAGACAGACTGGTCAGGGACATGGCAAAAGAACTTTCTTAGATATACATGTACATGAAAAAGATGGATAGACAGGTAACTTGAGGGAGGGAGGGAAGGAGGGAGGGAGGGAGGGAGGGAGGGAGGGAGGGAGGGAGGGAGGGAGGGAGGGAGGGAGGGAGGGAGGGAGGGAGGGAGGGAGGGAAAGATAGACAGACACACATACACACAGAGAGACAAAGACACATAAACACACAGCCAGTCATACACATAGACACATAGACAGCCAGACACAGAGACTGTCAATCAGATGGACTGCAGGACAGATTACAAGAGAGAGACAAAAGAAAGAGGAATACACATAAACAAGCCACAGAGGCTGCGAGGGAGACAGACTGATATGCTGGTAAGAAAAATTGGTGCCACAGAAATTGTGGACGCAACAGTTTTTCAAGCTCACAGTTCACAAGAGAATAAGATCTTCTGAAAAATATGTCTCAGTCTGATATAGAAATAGGTCAGTTTCTAAATGCAACACAATACAGCAGGTTCTATTTATAGATAACCAATCAACAGAATACCACGTGAAATGAGCAATGTCTCATGAGCAATTAGCACTCATCTTTGCATAGGACTTAGACGCATGTACTGAGATGCATTGTAACTGATAGGGGATGGTGGGAGAGAGAGAAAACCACTGACAACATGACAGAAATGGAAAGGGACAGTCACTGAGATGCATTGTAACTGGTAGGGGATGGTGGGAGAGAGAGAAAACCACTGACAACATGACAGAAATGGAAAGGGACAGTCATTGAGATGCATTGTAACTGATAGGGGATGGTGGGAGAGAGAGAAAACCACTGACAACATGACAGAAATGGAAAGGGTCAGTCATTGAGATGCATTGTAACTGATGGGTAATGGTGGGAGAGAGAGAAATCCACTGACAACATGACAGAAATGGAAAGGGACAGTCATTGAGATGCATTGTAACTGATAGGGGATGGTGGGAGAGAGAGAAAACCACTGACATGACAGAAATGGAAAGGGACAGTCATTGAGATGCATTGTAACTGATGGGTAATGGTGGGAGAGAGAGAAAACCACTGACAACATGACAGAAATGGAAAGGGACAGTCATTGAGATGCATTGTAACTGATAGGGGATGGTGGGAGAGAGAGAAAACCACTGACAACATGACAGAAATGGAAAGGGACAGTCATTGAGATGCATTGTAACTGATAGGGGATGGTGGGAGAGAGAGAAAACCATGCAAGCACACTTGGCTAAACAGAGCGACAATGATTAACAGTAACCCACACACAGATAGCCTCAAGCACAAGAAACTACATGACTACACACACATTCAAAACTAAACTGTTGCTCCACGAATTGCTGAATCTAATCTTTTCATCCTGAAGAAGATTTTAAAAAATAAATCTGCTAAGAGAACAAAAAACAAATACAAAAAGTGGTGGTTAAGGTAACATACCCCTCTCCCCCCTCCAATGCAGGGTCGGTAGGTCGACCTGAACGTTTTTTTCGTTTCTTTTTTTCTTTTTTAGAATATGTTAGAAACTTAGATTAACCACATTTAACCCAACTTTCTTTCTCTGAAATTACAAAGCTTTTTGTAACTTGTTCTCAAATACTGGACTACCTGAGTGCTTTTACTGCAGGGAAGATGAGACAGCAGACAGTTTGTTGTTTACCATCAATTTTTCATGATCAGAAAAAAGATTAGAGTTGTCAGAAAAAAATTGGGCCGGTGCGGTTACCATAACCATAACTTATTTTAGTTGTAGTTGCCTAATCACTCTTAGCTTTTGGCCAGCATTGGGCATTACCATACAGCCATACCTTAACTCCATTTTGACTGTGCACTAAAGGCAAAGGCAAAGCTGAGGTTTTAGGTTTTGACTTATCATCTGCACCTGGTTCTCTAAACACTTCACAGACTGCATCACATCCTACAAGACTAGTACCTAGTGACTCCTACAGAAAGGAGCTATTCAGTACAGGCTACAAGGAGACTCACGCTGGAGGACTGGAAGATCTGATAGGTGCCTGGTGCTATCTCCATAGCGCTTTGCTGGCGGAAGAGGTACTGCAAGTGTGCTGCTTGTTCCAGCGTCATGGTGATTGTCTCCCCCTCCTCCCCGGTCCCAACGATGGTGAAGCTGCTCTCACCCCCCTCCCCTACCATCCCTTGCTGTACAATCTGCACATTGTCCACCTGCAACAAATACATCAACAGTCATCAGAAGCAACCTCACTGTCACTGCCATCATCACTGTTACGCCCATTGTCATCGGCGTTGTCATCGTCGTCCTCCTCCTCCTCCACACAGTGTCATGGTCAGAATTCCTGAAAAACTCAGGTCTCCATGCATGGAAATGTGAATAAAACAGCTTCAGTACACTACTCATAGGACTCTACATTTGTGGTACACATAAATAAATAAGAAATCAAAACTTCAAATCGACTTATTGCAAAAGAATTGGGGGGGGGGGGGGGGGGGGGGAGGCCTCAGGGGGGTCAGGACTGTCTACAATAGCAATGAATTGAGAAGTTTCTGGATAAACTTTTTTGAAGATGGTTTGTTTTTTCAGAATAAGAGATAATATTTTCGATAGCTCTCCAAGGGCAGAAGCAGTTCAGGACACACCATCCAGTGACAGGTCATGGCAATCTGTCTTTCCAAAGCTCCACCCCTCCACGGCTTTCGACCAATGGGCACGCCGTTCTTACAAAAGTTGAAAACCCATCACATGCCGACTCTGTCACATGGAGTTACAGCTGGGGATTTTGCAAATGGAGTGATCAAAAGATTTACCACACGATTCAAAACACACCAAAATGAAATGTTGCTCCATGTTGATCAAAAGATTTACCACACGATTCAAAACACACCAAAATGAAATGTTGCTCCATGTTGATCAAAAGATTTACCACACGATTCAAAACACACCAAAATGAAATGTTGCTCCATGTTGATCAAAAGATTTACCACACAATTCCCATGTCCCAGTTCAAAACCTCCCTTAAAACACACCTGTTCCGGTCAGTCTTTCCTGACGAGCAGTGAGGTGCTTCACAAGGAGCCTCTTTTATGTTTCGTGTTTTGTTTATTGCCTGCTATGTTAATTAATTGTATTGTATTTAACTCTTCTTTCATTTCAACTGTACAGTGTGCGGGTGTTGGAATGCTTTGTATGAATGTAGACTTTTCATTGTAAATGCCATGAGCTTGCCTATTAGGGAAGGTATGTGCGTACAAGTAATCTGTATTATTATTATTATTACAATTCAAAAGACACCAAAATGAAGTGAGTGCACGGAAGCAGCCAAGCACCGAGACTGCTCAGGGGAGTTCCCAAGACAGTGCCAACCCCTGCTTCAATTAATTAACAGAAAAATCATCAGGACCTTTGAAAGGAACCGATCTTGTATCCCTCTAATTAACATCTGAGTGCTCTGACAAGATCTAGTAGAGGGCATCTACTTCAGGAAGACAAGACAAGAAAGGACTACAGCATGGAACAGAGAGGATGGAGGTTCGCAAACTTGCAGCTTCCATCTCAGCCAAAACCTCCCCCCATGTCTGCATTACCTCTCTTCAAGGCTGCTATTCCAGCATCAGGTTGCCTAGCTGCAAGATCCTGCCAGCAAAATGGCTGACAGTGCAAGTCAATACTGCCTCATGACTCAACCTTTGCTAAAAACTGCAACAACAGCAAAAAAAAAGCTCTCATGCTCTTGGTAAAAGAAGCTAACAGAGGCTTTAAAAACCTTCATGCTGAAAGAGAAAAGGTCCTGGTTTTATCAGGCAACTGGTTTCATATAGCAACTTTGTACTCATGTCTGTGTCTCAAACTGCTTTTCACTCTACCCCTTGATCACTGAACCATATAATTAGGTTGCAAAGGCACACACACCTGAGATTCATCCCCCTGCGGTCCAACTGCGATGGTCTGGTACTCCCCCTCCAGCCTCGCTCCGCGGGTCAGGGCAGGTCCTAGCACAACCATCCCATCCTGGCTGCTGACTGCAATGGCAGTCATTCCCTCAGGCAGATGTCCTCCCTCCACCATCATGGCACTGGTGCCATCCAGGCCCAGGGCATCCGCCCCCATCACAGTGTGCACCTCCGCGAAGGTTTCCTCCGCACCGCCACCGTCGTCTGCTTGGAGCTGGGAGTGTTCTGTATCTACAAGCTGATGTTCCGAGCCGTCCAGCTGAGAGTGTTCCATGTTCTCAAGCTGCTGCTGCTCTGAGCCGTCAAGCTGTTCTGAGCCGTCAAGCTGTTCTGAGCCATCAAGCTGCGATGTGTCCATGCTCTCAAGGTTGTTCTGATCAGAGCCGTCAAGTTGTGACTCTGTAATGTTCACGAGGTGATGCTGCTCTTCCGCATGGTCAAGATGGGCACTGGCCATGCCCTGAAGATGCTGGTGGTCTGCATCATTGAGCTGCGAGTGGTCAGGGTCGGTCAGCTGAGACTGCTCCACACTGTCAAGATGTGGATGCTGCCCCTCCTCCAGTTGCTGCTGTCCTGACATCTGCAGCTGGGACTGCTCAGGGTGTGCCCCGCCTCCAGCAGAGCTCTCCATCTGCTCTGCACCCTCTCCCACCATGCCGCCATCGTCTGCAAGAATCGGAGATGACAATGAGCCAGGCAACTGGAGACATGCTCTGCAAACAATCTGCTTTCCAGGAGAAATTATTGCTGGTAATATTGTAACATCTATTCCAGGCACAAAAAAATCAATAGGAACTAGAAAATCTACCCCTGGATACCCAAACATGTCACTGTGGACTAATTTAACCCTTACCGTGGTGGTCGCTGATTAAGCCACGTGGTCAGGTCTGTGCCAAACCAAAAAGTCACGGCACATGTCGCGTGTGATGGGGCTAAAGGTTTTTAATCTTCTCTGTCATTATTGGTTTTGAAGCAAATAGTTTGCTTTTATTCTAGGGAAGAAGGGTTTGTACATGTGTAGCGGGACCAGCATTTACATTGCTGGGGCTACTATGCAGGCTGGGAACTTTTCCCCTGCCTCCCGAGTGTTGGGCGGCAGAGGCACAGAGGGACATGGAGTCAGATAGTTCCCGTTACATTCATTTATTTCTGAGTAGCAATAATGAGTCCGTACTCTATGCGGCTCTCAACACGAGTCTCGCAACACAAGTCTGGTCAACATAAGTGGTCACCTCAATATAT
>JAWQFJ010002995.1:96205-133705 GCA_034096865.1 Theodoxus fluviatilis | reverse complement strand
TGGTCATGCCGTCTCACGTTGAGTCATGGTCGCTGCGATTGGGGTCTGTTGTTGGTGCTGCCGATGTTGGAGGCATGTGTGGCGTATAGACTCGAGTTCAACCCAGTGTAAATACTGCTGGGACGGATGCTGAAATTGTTGCCCACGTCGGATCTCGAGCTGAGGCTGGTGGTGGTTACGGGATCTGTGGCGGTAGGTGGCTGTGTCCTCAATGCCGAAGACGGTACGGAGGCAGCAGGTCCTAACTCGGGGCCGGTTGGCCCTGGGGACTCAGGGCCGATGTCAGGGGCACGCTTCCAGGGGTTATCTGCAATCAGTTTCAGTCCTGGACTTGCCACCGAAGACGGTCTACAGCCTCCTGCGAGACTAGGGACAGAATCTCCTGATGCAGTATGATCATGGCCGGTGTCTGTGTTTGTTGGAAGTGGACGATCGGGTTCTGGGCCAGTATCGAGATTCCAATGTCTCCGAAGGAAGTAGGTCAGACCGTCACCTCTGGGCTGCTGTCTAGGCTTTGTGAAAAACTTGCCACCACGGAAGTAGCCGACTTTCCCTTCGTCGGTAGCCTATTGTATCATATTTCTCAGATTTTTTGTTAAGTCACTGGCCACTCCATACCCGAGTTCTCGAAACTTGGCTCTGGCCGTGAGGAGTGCTATTTTGTCAGTGCTTCGGAGAAGTAAGACAATCACCGGTCTAGGTCTGCTGTTCATCCTTCTTCCAAACCTGTGTGCTCGAGGTATGTCTCTATCTGTGATACGGCCCGGTAGAACCTGGTTTAAAAGGTCCACAGTTGTTTTCAGACAGGACTCATTCGACTCGCTTTCAGATTCAATAGCTCCAAAAATCAGTATGTTGTCTCGTCTGTCCCTTCTTTCTTGATCTTCAAGTCTTTGTTCTACCTTTTTGTATCTGGCGCTTAGGTCGCATGAGGCTGTGTTCAGGTCTTTAACTTCATTGTCGAGCTGTTCAAGTTTCGGTTTCATTGAGGAGATGGTTTCTTCAAACTGTTCCAAGGTACTTGTCATTTTCCCTATCTATTCCATCAGCAGTCCAGTCTGTTCCATAATTTTTCTGTCTATTTCACCTCTCTACTTCTTCAAATCCTCTCTGATTCCTCTCTCAACACCTTCAGTTCTTTGCTAAGTTTGTCCCTGTCGTCTGGACCCGGGTTGAGCTCGACGCTACCTGAGCGAATGAGAAGGTAGCGCAGATTGACATACTTTTCTACTAACATCAGCGAAGGATCAAGGAGTTAGAGAGAGAGAGAGAGAGAGAGAGAGAGAGAGAGAGAGAAAGAAAGAAAGAGAGGGAGAAAGAAAGAGAGAAAGCGAGAGCGAGAAGGAGAGAGAGAGAGAGAGAGAGAGAGAAAAAAAGAGTGAGAAAGAGAGAAAGCGAGAGCGAGAAGGAGAGAGAGAGAGAGAGAGAGAGAGAGAGAGAGAGAGAGAAAAGAGTGAGAAAGAGAGAAAGCGAGAGCGAGAGAGAGAGAGAGAGAGAAAAGAAAGAGAGGAATAAAAAAAGATAGAAAGCGAGAGCGAGAAGGAGAGATAGAGAGAGAGAGGGGGGGGGGGTAGGCGAGGGTGTGTGTGTGTGTGTGTGTGTGTGTGTGTGTGTTTGTGTGTGTATGTGTTAGTGAGAGAGAGAGAAAGAAAGAGAGAGAGAGAGAGAGAGAGAGAGAGAGAGAGAGAGAGAGAGAGAGAGAGAGAGACAGAGACAGACAGAGAGACAGAGAGAATCAGACTGACGGACGGATGGACAAAGCAGTTAGTAGCAGACAGAAGTAGTTTATTAGTAAGTAGCTTTCTTTTGGATTAAGCGTGAGCCAATTTACACTAATGCAAAACAAACAACAACAAAACCCAACTAAATATTTGTATACTTGTTCTCTCACATCATAACGATTCAAAGTTGCACGCCGATGTAAGTACGAGAACATTTCGGGTGTGTCTGTGGTGGGGGTGGGAGGAGGGGTGCGGATGGGGGTTGGGGTAGGGGGTGGAGGTGGGGCTGGGAGTGGGGGTAGGGGGCGGAGGTGGGGGTGGGGTTCGGATGGGAGTGGAGGTAGGGGGAGGAGGTGGTAGTGTTGTGGGGCTGGGAGTGGGAGTAGGGGGTGGTGTGGGGATGGGAGTGGGGGTAGGGGGTGGAGGTGGTAGTGGGGTGGGGCTGGGAGTGGGGGTAGGGTGTGGGGTGGGAATGGAAGTGGGGGTAGGGGGTGCAGGAGGGGGTGGAGGAATGGGTAGAGGGTAGAGGTGGGGGTTGGGTGGGGATGGGAGTGGGGGTAGGGGTAGGGGGTGGGGGTGGGTGGGGCTGGGTGGGGCTGGGAGTGGGGGTAGGAGGTGGAGGTGGGTGTGGAGTGTGGCTTGGAGCGGGGGTGGGGGTGGAGGGGATTTGACCACTTTCTCGCTAACAAAAATGGATTTAACCTTTATCTGACTTTGCAGATCTTTACCGAGTGGCTTTAAGGCCTCCGCACACGAGGCAACTCCACTCGGGCAACTCGATTGCTCACCATACATTGCTTCGTGTGCGATGTCGGTTGAAAGCAACTGGCATTCCAAGCAACTTTTCACGTCACCAGCAACTGAGTTGCTCGAGTTTGAACCTGTTCTAATTTTTGGGGCAGTGGCGTGCCACTCCAGGCACTCTCTGTGAATCCACCAAGAGCCTCGTTCTCGTGTTCTCGCGACTACTGCACATTTAATGGCGGCCGTTTCTCTCGCTTCGCTCAGAAAACGCTGAATTTGGGGACACTAAGAACCCCATCCAAAGAAAACGTAAGTCATGAACAGCATTAATTTATCAAAGCTTTATGTTGAATGCATCGATAGGCCGTGAAAGCTTCTACATTTTAAATTTCGAAATGCAGGTCACACGCAGAACCATGTGTCCGCGAGTCGACGTGTTCGCAACGTGGCGAGAGATGAAAGGTCACAGTGGAAGCGTGTGCGAGCTGCAGTCTCCAGCATTGCCTGCCACATGTCAAACAACCGACCGCAAGAAACGTGGCAAGATACTTTGGTTGCCTCGTGTGCGGAGGCCTTTACAACACTCGTCCGTAGCAAAGTCTGTGATGTTGAGTGCCAGATCTTCTTTGTGCATGGTAAACATGCCGGCAAGGTGTCTAAAGCGAAAAGTCGTTACCCAATGTTACAAAAAACAGATGAATAATAGATTCTTAATACCCTGGATTTGAGGTCAATATCGAAAAAACTTAGATGATGTTATTAGAAGACGTGGCCACTCAGTCGAGAGCGAAAGATGTTATCCATGTAGTACCAGAATTGATTTTACGGACAGTTGCAACCATTTATGTGTTACTTTTTCTACCCGACATTCCAGAGTTGCTACAGTCAAAGATAAAAGATATTGCCATTAAAGGCAAACAAAAGGCTGACCAGTCATTATGGGCCTTTCACAACAAAACCGCTGCTGTAGTCTTTAGGTTCTTTCATGCACAGGTGCAGTCTAGCTTGCTGTGTGGTGCAGACATTTCAAGCCTAGAACAGTGGGAAAAAAAGAAAGAGTAAAAAAAGGTTGGGTTTTTTTAAATTACTCAAAGTTGGACAAAACGGTGATTTTAGTCCACCTTGTTTCATGCTGAATCCCAAACGAGAAACAAAAAGTCCTGGGCAAAATCATTTACTCACACCCATGCAACCTGCCATGTTAGTCATTTTTCTGGTTGAGTTATTAGCACGGTGCCGTATATACAAGTCATTAAAAATCACATGCATGTAAGTTATCCAGTGTGCTCCTTTTCCATCTGTGAAAGCGCAACAACACGCTTTAACTTCAGGACCAGTCATTGCATCAACTTAAAATTTGGAGACGAAAGAGTTTACAAATCTTCTACAATGTCGTTGACAATTTCATCCTGTTTCGTGCGTCAAAGACCGAAATTTCTTTCAAAGTAGCATCGTGCGTGCACGCCTCGGATATTCAGTCAGTACAAGGTTAAGAAATTTGGGAGTCCCGTCCACTGATAGGTCACCCTAGTGGACTCGTCCGAGGAAAGGGATGCGGACCCCGCCCCGCTGGCGGACAGCGGCATCTGATTGGCTGCTTTTTTACATAGGCGTTTATGTTCGAAACAGAGGCGACTCGCCTTGACGACTGCTGCAAATATGATATTCACCGAAATCCAATTCATCTGAAAGCGCATTGAGTACACCAGTTTGTCAATTATTCACACTTCATTGTCATTCTGTGTGCGGAATAACCGTCCAAGTTTCCGTATGTGAGCTAGCGAGCACGTAATAATTCTGTGTCATTTTGTATGGGAGTCACTGCGAATGAAACGACCAACATGGCGCCCCTTTCCTCGGACGAGTCCACTAGTGTGGCCCATCAATGGAAGGCATTCAGACATTTGTCCTCGCCATCCTGTGCTGATGCACTACGACCTGGCTCCAACACTGTCCCAAGTACAAGCGCTTTCTGGCCACCAGCAGTGACACGGAGTGTATCGCGGCCCGGAGTGGACTGGAGTTGACAGGGAATCCATATTGTGCGGGAGTGATAATATGCGTAGCCCATTGACCAGGGGGAAAACGTGTGTCGTTTGAGCACCATAGCAATGGGTGGAAAGTCGCAATATAAAAAGAGCACCTTTACGCTTACCTTTACAGCATGTAGTATAATTAGTTCTTCAAAATCCAATTAAAGTACCGTCTTTCGAATATGTAGCAATGAGGCTATCATCTATCTTCAAGTTTGTCGCTTTAGATACTATTTTACCTTCTGTCGTTTATATATATATATATATATATATATATATATATATATATATATATATATATATATATATATATATATATATATTAGCCCCCACTACGCCAGCACCGCCGCGAACTGACTGCAAGCAATGCGAACATGACCACGGACAGGCGTGGAAAGGATATAAGAAACTCGATCGGGAGAGTTTCCCCGTTGTCTGCAGGTAAGACATTGACATTGTCTTCTCGCTGTAATCACCCTGAGGTTTGGGGGTAAGAACTGACCGTCCGTATCTCCCCATGCACTTCGTGACAGGCGAATGATTAGGGAATAAGGACTTGATAATTACGCTCTCACGTGAAGCAGTTTTATTAATTATTTTCAATCAATAGCCTGACAGCATAGAAAGACTTTTGACCGTAAAACTCCACCACTACCATCATCATCATCATCATCATCGTCGTCGTCGTCGTCGTCGTCGCCGTCACCGCAACTACCACCACCCCCACCACCACCACCAACGTCGTCGTCATCGTCGTCATCGTCGTTACCATTGTCACCATTGTCATCTTCGCCGTCGTCATCATCATCATCGTCGTCGTCATCATCATCATAATCATCAATCTTCTTCTTCTTCTTCGTCGTCGTCGTCGTCGTCGTCTCAGTGTGAATATAAGTTATCCCTTGAGCCGACTCCAAGCCTCGTATGAATAAATGATTTTGATATAACGACTGTCCATGTATTCACCAGGATGAGGCAGACCAGAGCGCTTGCACGCTGCCACTAGCGTCTAGCCGTGGCCGTGTTCGAAACTAATCCTACAGATACATCCTTGGGCAAGGTCGTTCATCCCACATTACCTCTCGCCACGCAGAAGTAAAATCCGTTACCTGTGAGAGAAGGGATGGCACACTGTCGTGTTTCAGTCCTTGCTAGCGGCAGGGAGCTGGCGAGGGAATGGAATCCTCGCCCTGGAGTGGAGAGAGAGTGCAGGAATCACTGACATGGCACTGCTGTAGCGTTGGCAGATTTTTCTGATCTCGATAGAGCTCAGTCAGTTTTTTTCATCTCAGCGTTCGTATTTTTGACAGTCATTATTTTTCGTGTCAACTGTAGCGGGTACGGTGCTAATGGGAACTATTTGTGACTAATGTTTGCGCGCGTCACAACGCAAAATAGGACAGTTTCTATTCCATTCCGCACACGATGTGTGGCAAGCGATGAGAACTGTACACGGAGCGTCCTGTGGCTAGCGTCAGTGTGGAACGTGTGGAATCGCCTCGAGTCAAGCGGACTTTAGCGTGCTAGCGACTAGTGGGTACGGCGTTCGAAGCTGCGCGTGCCCCAGAACTGCATCCTTGAGCTTGGGGCTTCACTCACATTGCTTCTCTTCTCTCGCGGGGGAACCCGAGGACGGTGCTAGTAAATGCTGAGCGGGAGTAGGGAAAAGCAACTTCAGTGCATTCCTCTGTGACCTGGTGGCACGCCTTTCTGAGAGCCGTGGTAATGCTGGAGTGATGATGAGAGCAGTCCGAAGACCAGGGGGTAAATAGATGCGGTTTGAGCACCATTTACTGGGTGAAAAGTTATTATGTAAAGGCTAGCACCTTTACTTCTATCTTCATCAGTTTTGGTACACAGGGAATTTCACACAAGACAAATTTTCCATTCTATTTTTTGCTCTCTTTTTTGTAGGGGGAGGGGGGGAGGGGGGAAGGGTCTAAAACAATTTCTCTTTTCCTTTTAGTTATAAGTTTGAGGAATGCTTTGAAGATTGCTCGGCGCTGTATGTGTATAGGAGAGCCTGTCAAGACTTCAGAACTATTTTCCGTAAGTGCACTTTTGAGCTTTGCTGTTTACATTTTTCACCGTGAACGAGGGAACCGAAATCTTCCACTTGTTTTCCGATCCCAGCTTCTATGTTTTAAGTTGTTTTTTATTGTTTGGTTTTTGTTGGTGATTGTGATTGTTTTTGTTGTTGTTGTTGTTGTTGTTTCGTTTGGCTCAGGCTAATTGAGTTTGGTGTTGGGTATATATATATATATATATATATATATATATATAGAGAGAGAGAGAGAGAGAGAGAGAGAGAGAGAAGACAGACAAGACAGACAAGACAGACATACGGATATACAGATATGTACAGATATTATACAGATGATATTATACAGATGATATTATACAGAAGATATTATACATATGTTATACAGATATATTATACAGATGTTATACAGACATATTATACAAGTACACACACTTCCTTTGAAGGCACACCGCTACTCACTCCGTGCTGCGGGGTCACATGCATGCATAATTAATCAGTACGTGTTAATCCGACTGTTGGCAGCCCCCGTTGACCTCCATAGGGGATGCCCATCATCTCATTGGTGGAGATACTGCCAGCTCTGCCTGCTGCACTCGATTGTGACCGCTACTTTCCGCGAAGCAAAGGTGTGTACATTTACCTCCCCTTAAGGGGGCAGGGTCACCTAGAACATTGTCAAAATATTGATTTTCACACACCCATACATGTGTGGTGTTTTTGTATAGAAAAATGATAGTATTTTCACACACAGTTGATGTTTTTTGCATAAGTTCAGTCATTTTTTCACAATCTAGGTTTTTCTAGGGGATAACTAGGTTGCTGGGCAGCCATTTTTTACCTTTGGTTTTGGGTGCGATTTTCTCCGAAAATATCTTTCGACACTTAGGACACTGTAACTTTCATGTTTATAAAGATATCTTCTTCAAATTTTGTGTGCATGCTCTACATTGCAAGGGCTATGGCGTGAACCTCTATTTTTGCAACTATGAGTGCATGATAATTGTTGTGGTGGACACAATTTGGACACATTTTCAAAAAAAATTGGGACTGTTCTGATAAAAAGGAAAAAAATAGTTGTATTGCTTGCATTCCAAAGCTAGAGGCTTAGGCCACACATATGACATAGATACAAAGATGTGTAGAGTGCCAAGAGTGTTAATGATCTGTGTGTGAAAATTTTGTGTCCTAATGGTAGGTACCGTTTAAAAATCAAGATTTCTCAGATATCATAGCTTAGACTGAGTCTCAATACAACTCAGCTATTGTAACTTACATTTCCTTAATCTACATTCAATTTCCTACATTCTGACCAAATTTGGTTGAATTTTAATGAAATCTGAGCAAATGACCGACGACACAAATTTGGTATGTTCCGTCTAGGTGACCCTGCCCCGTTAAACTCCTTGCAGATAAGGCTGGCTTCTATAGGACATTCTCATTAACGTACCCTGCAGGAGTTATCCTCGGCGCTCTCTGTCGAAAAACAACGCGTTAGGTAGAACCACCTAGTTCCGGTTGCATTCTCGTAGCGTCTGCACTGAATACTAGATCGCTCAAAGTACATGTATGTGGGGGTGGAAAACAGTACTGTGTCATGTAAAGCTCGAATGAGTAGCAGCAGATAACTGTTTAGTTCTGGCTTGAATTGACAATTTCGTTTCCCTGGTCTGGCGAGGACCGAAAATTCACTATCATCGAGTGGAAGAGTGATCAACTTGTACCGCACTCGGCGTAATCATGGATCCAATATGATGTAATGTCCATGGCGTAATGTAGGCCTATAACTTGCAAGATCGGGTCGATGATGACAAGAAAATGGCATTAAAACACACAAAAAGTTTCATTACAACTAAAATCACCGATTATATTAATAACTGACCATTTTTACACTTACAGCTAGTACTGAAACCTTACAACGCAAACAAAACACACCTGTCAGGACGGGAGTGTCCCGGTCTAGCACGAGTGATCGTTTCGCTATCTGATCCGACATGGTATTTCTCCAGCAAACAAGCAACTACTGCAACTTCATGAAGTTATTGAAATGTCAAAGTGTGATGTCAGACATCGATTGACCGAGTTCGACTGCAGCTGCCGGTTGCATTCTCGAACATTTCGTCTGCACTGAATACTAGATCGCTTAAAGTATGTGGGGGTGGAATACAGTATACTGTGTCATTTGCCATAACCATCGTGGCAAAATTATTGATGGAAAAGTTGTCAAGCTACATGGCTTTCCAGCAAACAAGCAACTACTGCAACTTCATGAAGTTATTGAAATCTCAAAGTGTGATGTCAGCCATAGATTGACTGAGTTCGACTGCAGTTGCCGAATCAAACGTAAGCGCTGCTCCCAAGGCCAAGCTCGTTTAAGTTGCTTGTGATCGTTTCGCTATCTGATCCGACAATAATTACTAAACATTGATATCAAAAGCACTATTCAAAATTTTTGGCGGGTGGTCTACCCCGCACAACTAAAATCTACGGTTAATATCATATCCACAAGCCGAACTACGTGAAGTTATACATTACGCCGAGTGCGCGCAAGTTGATCGACTCGATGATAGTGAATTTTCGGTCCTCGCCAGACGAGGGAAACGAAATTGTCAATTGAAGCCAGAACTAAACAGTTATCTGCTGCTACTCATTCGAGCTTTACATGAAACATTATATCCCACTAGCTCGATAGTCTGCTGGCGTAGTGACTACGGTTCGATCGCGTTCGTCTGCTAGCCAGCTAGGTACGTACGGTGAGGTTTGTTTACTTATCTTCTGTGGGTTTTGTGCATAAAGTATATGATAAAACAGTCTAATATGACTATTTTCGATTAGTTTTTAATCTAATTAACCTTTTTGCATGCTTTAGTGTCGTCCTTTTGCCACGATCTAGCGATCATCCCATGAGCTTTAATTTTTACCAGATTACCGGAATTAGTGGAAGTAAAGGGACAAAACTCGGGCTGAATTTCCGTTTCAAAAGTGAGAATGTCCTATAATATTCTTTGTCTACTCTATTTCTCACCCCTTTCATTCTCCTGCTTTGTTTGTCAGTTCCTGCTTCTCCTGTTCATTGTCTCTTCGCTCACATAAAGAAATTACAACAACAACGATAGCAATAACAGAATTAGCTGCAGCAGCAACACAGAAACAATTTCTATTGCTTCCCCCAGTTCTCCGCACCTTTCCGTATGGATGAAAAACAAGTAGCAAAACAAAGTCAGCCTTGCATATGATTCTTGTTTGTGAGACTGGAATGTTAAGCATGGAGTCTTTGCTCTGACCATTGGTGAAGCAGAGGGCAAAGCGCTTGACCCCCCTGCCGGACACTCAGTTCCCTAGATCTAGTGTCTCGGTACTCTGACGTCATCTTGATAATCGCGTCAACAGCTGCGTTTCGTGACTGGCCAGTCGGAAGCGCGAGGTTTGCGATCTCGTGAACTCGGTTCGTTCACCTGATGCACCTGTTTTGTCGACGCTGCTGGAATTAGCGCCGTAGCTAATCAATCCGAAGCAGTTCCTGTCTGCAGTGAGCTTTGAACATCAGTTTGTCCTCTGGGCTGTTGCAGAAAATGCCTGGTAGTAGGAGCGACACTGTTGTTTTTGGACAAGAGGATCTTCGCAGTCATTGTCTACAGATCGTGAAATTGAGTTCGTCTGTTCTTTTCAACCAGCGTTGATTTCTCCGCCTGACCGTGTATTTTGGTGTTACCCTCGCCCTTTTTGCATCAAGTTTTTTCATACGCATGCTTTTCAGTGTCTCTCTTTCAGCCTTCTCCCTTTTTGTCGTTGTTTCGTCGATTACTTCTGGTGGTGGATCATGTAAACAAGCACACGAGACCTTAACATGGACTGCTATTCGAATGCCTTCTTAAAATTAAAAAAAAATCACCGCATAATTTGAAGGGGAAGACTTTTGCAACGTGGATTAAATCTCTGAACAAAATCGTGTGAGATTGTTACAATAACGATTTTTACTTGTCGGGGAGACAAAATTATCGGAACAATCACGCCTTGCATTCCCTGAAAAGGGGAAGGGAACCGTGGCAAACACGACGCGAAATGCCAATATTGGAGTGAAAACATTGCAGCCCGAGCACTCAAAATTGCGTTGTATTGTCTCTCTACATCTACACCTCTACGTATTACACACATGCATGCAAACATGCACACAGACGCACGGTCAAACGTTTTACCACACACATGCGCGCGCTCGCGTGCACACGCCCAGACGCACGTTCACAAATGTGCGCACTCGCACTCACACAAACCTCACAGACACACATGCCCGAACGCATGCATGCACCCATCCATCGCATGTACCACACACACGCGCGCACGTATGCACGCAAGCACACACACGCACACACGCACGCACACAAACACACGTTTGCACGCACATTTACACACATATTTTGACATACACGTATGCACGCGCACATACACACATTCATACAGACACACACGCGCTCGCGCACACACATACACACACTCTACACACACACACACACACACACACACACACGCACACACACACACACACACACAGAGACACACACGTACACACATATAACATGATATGACTCAACACAACACAACACAACATAACATATACTTTATTCACCTACAAAGGAAATCAAAGTTACAAATCGCTGGTAGAATAATAACTAATTATGTACTAACAAAAAATCTTTAAACATTACAGAACGTTACAATCAAATGATTTTAAAAAAGACGAGGAAGGTAAAGCGCTGCACCACAAGAAACTGGGATCAGACATCAGTGCTAGAGTGGAGTTTCAAATACTTATTGCAGTTGGTATAAAGGATTGTCGGTATCTGTCTGCACGTGTTTTGGGGGACGGAATCTTTGGCTGCGAGGCATGAGTCTGGAGCTGACTACTCTGTGGAGGGGGTGGTCTGTGTTACTCATGATGACACGTGTCCTCTTTTGCACTCGAGAGTGATGGATCTGGCTGAAGGCTTCTACGGGTGTACCAATGGTGTTCTGTGCATTCATTACAAATTTATTCAGAGTGTCGGAGTCTTTCTTGCTGATGTTACTTCCCCAACAAACTCATGCATATGCCATCACTCTACTGATAATTGCAAAGTAGAACGTCTTCAGCAGCTCTCTGTCTACTCCAAACGATCTAAATTTACGCACGCAATACAGTCTGGTCTTTAGTTGTGTTTTTTTTAACAATATGTGGGTTTTTTCCAAGTCCATCTGTTATGAATCGAATGTGCCGTATGGTGTGTGCACGTGATTTTGTTTTGATTGTGTTTACTTTTTGCATGAGTTAGTGACGTAGTGGCTGAGGAGTGTTGAAGTGTGAGCGGATGATCTGATTGACTGTATATTTGTCGAGTGAAAGCGGTGTGCGACACTCGAGCGAATGAACCCCAGGGAGACGGATGAGTGGTGATTTTATCAGCTATCATTTTTATATTGTAAAAACCGCATATGTATGATGATTGATAGTGAAGGAACGGATGAGTTAGTTTGCGTTGTTTTCAGGGTTCGTCTGCATGGTGACAGTCCAGTACTTCCCAAACTGAGACTCGGAACTCTACTGGCGTACATACACATTTAAATAAAACTCTCATGGTGCAATTGCTATAACGATTCAATTCCATTGGACAGTTTTTTGGGGGTACACCGGTACTGGACACTGAGCTTCTGTCACGCCGATGGAAAAGTGTGTCGAGCAATACGGAAGAAACCTGATCAACGTCCTTTTGTAATCCAAATTGTGTGTTCTGTCTGCCTGGCTTTCCCACTGTGCGAGTACTTGCTGATCTACTGCTCTGATGTCATTCTGTCGTCGCTACTGCAATTTTTATGTGGTGCTGATGTTAGTTGGCTGTCCGAGACACTTTGCAGACATATTTCATTTCATGCAACAGGGTGTTAACATAAAGTTCGCAACAAATTCTTACTCTTTTTACCTCGCTAGGTTTGAAGCTTTTTCTCTATGCCTGATGATTACACGAGAAAGTAATTTAATTCAGAATGTGAAGCGCTTTAGTCTTGTGGTGAGTTTCCGATGGAAGCTTGAACACTCACTGCAAGAAATTCTCAGTTTGACTGCAATCTCTTCGCTCGTGCAGGACGCTGATTTTGTTGCGTCTAGGATTGACCGCTGTTTAAAGAAATACCGAAAGTACACAAGAATGACCAATTGGCAATAGTTCCTCCTTTTTCTCCTGCTCCTCCTCTTCTTCCTCATCCTGCTCTTGCTCCTCCTGCTTTTACTAATTTTCCTCATCCTCTATTTCTCCTCCTCCTCCCCCTGCCCATGTCCTCCTCTTGCCCCCATTCTTCCCCCTGTCCATTTCCTTCCCCTGCCCCCTTTAATCCCCCTGCCCCCTTTCCTTCCAATGCCCCCTTTCCTCCCCGTGCCCCCTTTCCTTCCCCTGCCCCCTTTCCTCCTCCTGCCCCCTTTCCTCCCCGTGCCCCCCTTTCATCCCCGTGCCCCCTTTCCTTCCCCTGCCCCCTTTCCTCCCCCTAAACCCTTTCCTTCCCCCTTCTTCCCCCTGCCCCCTTTCCTCCCCGTGCCCCCTTTCCATCCCCTGCCCCCCTTTCCTCCCCGTGCCCCCTTTCCATCCCCTGCCCCCCTTCCTCCCCGTGCCCCCTTTCATCCCCCTTTCTTCCCCTGCCCCCTTTCCTCCCCCTGAACCCTTTCCTTCCCCTGCCCCCCTTTCCTTCCCCTGCCCCCTTTCCTTCCCCTGCCCCCTTTCCTCCCCGTGCCCCCTTTCCTTCACCTGCCCCCCTTCCTCCCCGTGCCCCCTTTCCTCCCCCTTTCTTCCACCTGCCCCCTTTCCTTCCCCTGCCCCCTTTCCTTCCCCTGCCCCCTTTCCTCCCCCTTTCTTCCCCTTGCCCCCTGTCCTCCCCCTGCCCACTTTCCTCCCCCTGCCCACTTTCTTCCCCCTGCCCCCTTTCCTCCCCCTGCCCCTTTTCCTTCCCCTGCCCTCTTTCCTCTCCCTACCCCTTTTCCTCCTCTTGCCCCTCTTGCCCCTCCCCCTTTCCTCCACCTGCCCCTTTTCCTCCCCCTGGCCCACTTTCCTCCCCCTGCCCCCTTTCCTCCCCCTGCCCTCTTTCCTCTCCCTACCCCTTTTCCTCCTCTTGCCCCTCTTCCCCCTCCCCCTTTCCTCCACCCGCCCCTTTCCTCCCCCTGCCCCCGTTCCTCCCCCTGCCCCCTTTCCTCCCCGTGCCCCCTTTCATCCCCCTTTCTTCCCCCTGCCCCCTTTCCTCCCCCTGAACCCTTTCCATCCCCTGCCCCCCTTCCTCCCCGTGCCCCCTTTCATCCCCCTTTCTTCCCCCTGTCCCCTTTCCTCCCCGTGCCCCCTTTCATCCCCCTTTCCTCCCCGTGCCCCCTTTCCTCCCCGTGCCCCCTTTCCATCCCCTGCCCCCCTTCCTCCCCGTGCCCCCTTTCATCCCCCTTTCTTCCCCCTGCCCCCGTTCCTCCCCCTGAACCCTTTCCTTCCCCTGCCCCCTTTCCTCCCCCTTCCCCCTTGCCTCCCCCTGCCCCCTTTTCTCCCCCTGCCCCTTTTCCTCCCCCTGCCCCCTTTCCTCCCCCTGCCCCCTTTCCTTCCCCTGCCCCCTTTCCTCCCCCTGCCCCCTTTCATCTCCCTGCCCCCTTTCCTCCCCCTGCCCACTTTCCTCCCCTACCCCCTTTCCTCCCCCTGCCCCCTTTCCTTCTCCCCCTACCCCCTTTTCTCCCCGTGCCCCCTTTCCTTCCCCTGCCCCCTTTCATCCCCCTGCCCCCTTTCCTCCCCGTGCCCCCTTTCCTTCCCCTGCCCCCTTTCATCCCCCTGCCCCCTTTCCTTCCCCTGCCCCCTTTCCTCCCCGTGCCCCCTTTCCTTCACCTGCCCACCTTCCTCCTCGTGCCCCCTTTCCTCCCCCTTTCTTCCCCCTGCCCCCTTTCCTCCCCCTGAACCCTTTCCTTCCCCTGCCCCCTTTCCTCCCCGTGCCCTCTTTCCTTCCCCTGCCCCCTTTCCTCCCCCTTTCTTCCCCCTGCCCCTTTTCCTCCTCTTGCCCCTCTTGCCCCTCCCCCTTTCCTCCACCCGCCCCTTTCCTCCCCCTGCCCCCTTTCCTCCCCCTGCCCTCTTTCCTCTCCCTACCCCTTTTCCTCCTCTTGCCCCTCTTGCCCCTCCCCCTTTCCTCCACCCGCCCCTTTCCTCCCCCTGCCCCCTTTCCTCCCCCTGCCCCCTTTCCTCCCCCTGCCCCCCTTCCTCCCCGTGCCCCCTTTCATCCCCCTTTCTTCCTTCTGCCCCCTTTCCTCCCCCTGAACCCTTTCCATCCCCTGCCCCCCTTCCTCCCCGTGCCCCCTTTCATCCCCCTTTCTTCCCCCTGCCCCCTTTCCTCCCCGTGCCCCCTTTCATCCCCCTTTCCTCCCCGTGCCCCCTTTCCTCCCCGTGCCCCCTTTCCATCCCCTGCCCCCCTTCCTCCCCGTGCCCCCTTTCATCCCCCTTTCTTCCCCCTGCCCCCGTTCCTCCCCCTGAACCCTTTCCTTCCCCTGCCCCCTTTCCTCCCCCTGAACCCTTTCCTTCCCCTGCCCCCCTTCCTCCGCGTGCCCCCTTTCATCCCCCTTTCTTCCCCCTGCCCCCGTTCCTCCCCCTGAACCCTTTCCTTCCCCTGCCCCCTTTCCTCCCCCTGAACCCTTTCCTTCCCCTGCCCCCTTTCCTTCCCCTGCCCCCTTTCCTTCCCCTGCCCCCTTTCCTCCCCGTGCCCCCTTTCATCCCCCTTTCCTCCCCGTGCCCCCTTTCCTCCCCGTGCCCCCTTTCCATCCCCTGCCCCCCTTCCTCCCCGTGCCCCCTTTCATCCCCCTTTCTTCCCCCTGCCCCCGTTCCTCCCCCTGAACCCTTTCCTTCCCCTGCCCCCTTTCCTCCCCCTGAACCCTTTCCTTCCCCTGCCCCCTTTCCTCCCCGTGCCCCCTTTCCTACCCCTGCCCCCTTTCCTTCCCCTGCCCCCTTTCATCCCCCTGCCCCCGTTCCTCCCCCTGAACCCTTTCCTTCCCCTGCCCCCTTTCCTCCCCGTGCCCCCTTTCCTTCCCCTGCCCCCTTTCCTTCCCCGTGCCCCCTTTCATCCCCCTTTCTTCCCCCTGCCCCCGTTCCTCCCCCTGAACCCTTTCCTTCCCCTGCCCCCTTTCCTTCCCCTGCCCCCTTTCCTTCCCCTGCCCCCTTTCCTTCCCCGTGCCCCCTTTCATCCCCCTTTCTTCCCCCTGCCCCCGTTCCTCCCCCTGAACCCTTTCCTTCCCCTGCCCCCTTTCCTTCCCCTGCCCCCTTTCCTTCCCCTGCCCCCTTTCCTCCCCCTTTCTTCCCCCTGCCCCTTTTCCTCCCCCTGCCCCCTTTCTTCCCCTGCCCCCTTTCTCCCCCTGCCCTTTTCCTCCCCCTGCCCTCTTTCCTCTCCCTACCCCTTTTCCTCCTCTTGCCCCTCTTGCCCCTCCCCCTTTCCTCCACCTGCCCCTTTTCCTCCCCCTGGCCCCTTTCCTCCCCCTGCCCCCTTTCCTCCCCCTGCCCTCTTTCCTCTCCCTACCCCTTTCCTCCACCTGCCCCCTCCTCCCCCTGCCCACTTTCCTCTCCCTGCCCCCTTTCCTCCCCCTGCCCCCTTTCCTCCCCCTGCCCCCTTTCCTCCCCCTGCCCCCTTTCCTCCCCCTGCCCCCTTTCCTCCCCCTGCCCCCTTTCCTCCCCCTGCCCCCTTTCCTCCCCCTGCCCCCTTTCCTCCCCCTGCCCCCTTTCCTCCCCCTGCCCCCTTTCCTCCCCCTGCCCCCTTTTCTCCTCCTGCCCCTTTTCTCCTCCTGCCCATTTTCCTCCTTTGCCTCTTTTCCTCCTCCGTTTGCTCCTTCTGGTCCCCCTCCTCATTTTTCTTCACTATATCTTGCTTAGTAGTACTTCGAAGGTAATTTGAACGCAACCATTATTTTTTACTTTATTTGAGCGAAAAAAGTAAAGTGCGAGCCCACATAAACTGTCAATAGATGACATAGCCTGGCGATAAAAGTTATCCCTACCTTTGTACCCGACCTCGCGGGACCTCAAACAATTTGTATGGAAAGTGGAAAGAAAAGTGCAACCCAATCTCCAGGTCTTAGCTACCGTTTACTAGAGACTGGTTACTATGGGAGACAAACTTCACGCCCTTCTGCTGAAACCTTTTGATTGAGCTTATAATTCCCTTTTCAAACCCTCTCTTTTGAAAGGGACCTGTGAGATATCCGTTTCGACCAGAATTAATGAGAGGGCTCTGCGCTCATGCATGTTAATTCACTCTCTTATCGCTTTTGTTGAGCACTCTTCGTGTCGCATAGCCTGCACGGTATCACCTTTCTTTTCACACCGTTTTGAAATCTTCAACTCGGTTTTAAAAAGAAACCTCTGATCTCTTCACTCCTGGAACAATAAATGTCAAGATCGATAGGACTGGCTGTCGTTGTCGGCCGGAGCAGGACAGATAGGCTTTTACACTTGAGATCACAGCTTCATGCGGTGCATGTCATAAATGACGTCATACGTCGGTTGCGTATGGACGCAAAGACGCTCTCTATGAAAAGTAGCTTTTAAATTGCTGGAGCCTTTTCTTTCACCGAACACGGTTAATATCCGAACAGCTGCGTCAGAAAAAAAATCGACCCTTAGTAGTCTTTCAATATTGTGCACACGTGAACAGCAATTGAATTCAAAAATTTTGCTGCCGCAATGTATGAAGTGAACATTAACTTTTAAAATAAGAAAATAGTTAAACCCATCCGTACACGAGGTGGTTTGTCTGTCTATCTATCTATCTATTTATAATCCATCCGTCCATCCGTCCGTCCTTCCGTCCGTCTGTCCGTCTGTCCATCCATCCATCCATCCTATGTTATCCTATCCTATGTTATCGTATCGTATCGTATCGTATCCTATCCTATCCTATCCTATCCTATCCTATCCTAATCATAATCATAATTATAATTATAATCATAATCATAATCATAATCATAATTCTTATCCTTATCTTAATCCTTATCCTTATCCTTATCCATATCCTTATCTTAATCCTTATCCGTATCCTTATCCTAATCCTTATCCAGACAATTATCTTTATGCTTGACCCCGTCTCCGTGTCTGTCCCGTCCCGTGTCTGTCCCGTCCTGTGTCTGTCCAGTCCTCTGTGTGTGTGTCTATGTGTGTGTCTGTGTGTGTATCTGTGTGTGTGTGTCTGTGTGTGTGTGTCTCTGTGTGTGTGTGTGTGTGTCTGTGTGTGTGTGTCTGTGTGTGTGTGTGTGTGTGTGTGTCTGTGTGTGTGTGTCTGTGTGTGTGTGTGTTTGTGTGTGTGTGTGTGTGTGTGTGTGTGTGTGTGTGTGTGTGTGTGTGTGTGTGTGTGTGTGTGTGTGTGTGTGTCTGTCTGTCTGTGTGTGTGTCTGTCTGTGTGTGTGTGTGTGTCTGTCTGTCTGTGTGTGTGTGTCTGTCTGTTTGTGTGTGTGTGTGTGTGTGTGTGTGTGTGTGTGTGTCTGTCTGTGTGTGTGTGTCTGTTTGTGTGTGTATGTGTGTGTGTCTGTCTGTCTGTCTGTCTACCAATACATTCATCCATCCATCCGTCATATATATATATATATATATATATATATATATATTCATTCATTAATTGAGAGAGAGAGAGAGAGAGAGAGAGAGAGAGAGAGAGAGAGAGAGAGAGAGAGAGAGAGAGAGAGAGAGAGAGAGAGAGAGAGAGAGAGAGAGAGCGCGCGCGAGCGAACGCGCCATTCCAGGTCTGCACCGGTTTGGGGTATGTGGCTGGGTCAGGAAGACCTAGCTTGGTTTCCTGGGTGGCACGTGTACCCGACAAGAGGCCGGGGGTTCCATCCCAGGTGAGGGTGGATCTGTCAGAACACGTCTACTTGGGATTCACAGCACAGAGCCAGTGCCCCGCCGCTGCAGGGCATGAGTGATGACTTGTTTTGCTTCTAAAGGACTGCCAGGGATATACTGGCATGGGATTTCTCTGTGTCTGATGTGGAATCGATCGCTTGTTGGTTGTCCTGCAATAGTGCCATTCCCGCCGTGCTTTTCAATATCTTTATCCCCTCCTTAGAATGTTCACGAACCATTTCCACAATGCACGCCTATTGTTGTCGTTTATGCGTGACCTCTTGACCCGTCTACTGTTTACCTTGTTTTGAAATACTACATTTGCGGTCGGTGTTGATTAGGAATGCATATTGAAGGAATGTTTTGGTGCCTTATCGGCAACATTTCCACAATGATTCGGCAAGGTGGAGGCTGTCTTATTGTATTCCATTTTAAAATGTCTCCTGATGTTTCTCTAAATGATTTCTCTTGTTTAACGTCAAGTTTCTATAGTCTTTGAAAACGGTGTCTCGTGTTCTTATCAAGGACAGCTAACCGTGGCTTTTCGACTACAGGTGTACTGTTCATTGACCTGTGACTGCGGTCGCTTGATGTGCAGCTACGCGGAAAGCAGATGTTAAGTTATCGTCATGTTTTCTCTGCTCTTATAAAGCTGTTTACTTTCACCGGGACGTCAGAGACTGTTTCCGCTCACCTGCACAGTTGGCGAGTTGGAACCCTGATAATCCTTTGTGATTCGCCATTACTCTTTCGCCGCTGCAGCTGTAAGCGATATTACAAAAACAGCACTTCATAGAAAACAAAAACATAAACAACGTGCGAATAATAAAGCCTTAAACTTGCTCTTGCAACGAACTTTTGATACCCTTCAGGTAAGTCGTATTTGCCTGAAAGATATATTCTTGAAGAGCTGGCAGAAGTATCATTTCAAATAAACCTGTGAGGAAAGTGTCCGATTTCTGCATTTTTCATTAAAAATCGAGCACTGCTCTTTACAGAAACTGACTATAGGGTACCATAACATTCAAACAATGTATTATATGGGTCTATTGAACTTGTATAATGCAAAGGACAACTTGAAGAGAGTGCAGAAATGTGTACTTGAAGCTGATCGTTCTTTGATCTAACTAGATTGTCTTCAGTTGGGAAAGCAACTTAAAGCTGCCGTGGCTGGGGTCAAACACCGAAACAAAAAGAAATGACACGCGCTGTTCGGGATACGTAAAGGTGCTGAATGCAGTACATAAACAAATATTTGATTGAATCATGAGAGTAACAAATGATTAACCCTGGTATTGAAATAAACTCACGTTCTCATTTAGAATGTTTGAACAGTTTTCTAAAGTTCATTTGGGTACTGTGATAATTGCTCTTATCTACAATGCATTTAATGCCATGTCCATATCAAACTTGGCACAATCGTTCACTCACTCAAGCAAGTCAACATACGTGAAATCCTCCCTTCTGGTAATGCTGTGTCTTTCTGCTGGAGTTATGAAATATCCCACGAACAAAAGTACTTCCCTGCAGTGTAGACAAGGATGTGCGGGTAGAAAAATCTTGATACATTCAAGAATAGTTTAAAATGGTACTTTATTCAAGTGGATCAGAAAAAAGGTGCCTCAAGCAATGCATGTGAAGTCGAAAGACGAGCAGTCACAACCGCCCCCTTTTGAGACTTTGCACATTTGTCTACAAAAACTATGCATGAGAAAACCAGGAATCCAGAGCGCGAGGCAAGGCAGATTCTTAGGCAAGGCAGATTCTTAGGCAAGGGTCCTCTGACCGGCGGATCCGCTCAATCTCCAGGTACAACTGGGTTGGCAGGTTGGAGCTGCTTAAACAACAAGACTTACGACTCGGCACCCATCATCTCAAGTAACATCGCCATCTAGACAACTGCCGATAGGACTGCTGATACAGAGATGTAAGGCCACGTTATCAGCCGGCCTGATCTCATGTTTGTGTTGGGTTACAAAGGCAGCAACACAACGCCAGGGCTCCTCTCGGGCTGCACGCTAAGCAGGCCCCAGGCTCAGAGACCAGCTAGAGCAAGCGCAGTGGGGAGAGCTCCGTTGGTTCCATACACGGGATAGAAGCATTAGCTGTTGTGAATCTTTGTGCCCAAACACACCTCAAACACACACACACACACACATACACACACACACATACACACGCGCGCGCGCACCATTTAGTTACTGGGTCATTATTTCCATTTCATTTAAGAAAGAAAAACAATTCCACTCATCAATAACGTTTTGCAAATCAAACGAGTCGTGCCTTTGAGTAATTTTTCCTTCACAAATCGTTATTTTAAAAAGTTTACCCTTCGTCGAAAAGGAAACACTTGTCATTTATTTCGTTTGAGGAAAGTCTAGTGAGACATTAGATAGTTAATTCACTACTCAGAGTTGCTTTATCTAATTTTCGACGAGAGAAGTTCTGGCTTCGTCCCAGTCATCAACCATTCGACGTAATATTCCTAGTGTGCAAATATATTGTTCATCAGAGCATGGTAAAGTGGAAGAATCCATCGCTACTTGCTTCTCTGATTCTTTCAAATTTAGTTCTCTGTATATTCCTGGATAGTGTGTACCTCTAGAAATTCGCATTGAGTAATTGGATCCATAAACGTGTGCATTCTGCATGTAGATTTTGTCTTAAGGACCTGATGTCTTTCGGAAGTAACGCGGTAGCCTCTTCGGCTCCTTGAAGTTTGCTTTGGACAAAGCTGGAGAAGACCGCGAAAACCCAGCAAGCAGGAGTTATGAAGGATGAGAGAACATGCAGCGACTTCACCCATACTTTAAGCAAAATATCGTCAGTTTTATTAACCAATATTACAAGGACCTCCAAAGTGGCGCGACAGTGATGTCCGCTCATCTGGTCATGGTCTGGCAGGCTTCAGACAGTCACGCTGGTGGAGGCCGGCAGACAGAGTAAACTGGACACGGTCTGACTGCTTGCTTCCTTCCAAGAGCGATTTCAGGCCCCGCAGACGGATTGTTAATGGCCAATAACGAATCAATCGTGATAGTCGTCAGTGGTCAATGGAGGGGTGCAGGGTGGTGATTTTCTGTGGCCACATCATGAGAGGGTTTTCCTTCCTCTTTCAGTCTAACTCTTCGTGCAGGCGGTCTTCGACCAAAGCTGGGGGAATGAAGCGAAAAGTGGACAGTATATTTTACATGTAAAGTGTAAAACCACAAGCACTTCACACCCGTGTATTTTCAGTAAAATGCTTTGGGGAAATGACATCCGGAGTACTGTGGTGAGGTTAAGCAGATATGTACAGAAGAAAACGAACTAGATATTCCTTACTGATATATCTAACATACAGCCGAAGTTGCCTGACACCCTCGTATTGTCTGGAGTGTTGTTGTCTTCATGCATACTGAATATGACTATTGACACAAAAGATGATTTGCTTAGATCGCTTCGGGCCTACTGGCTTAGAAATGTTATGTTACACTGCCCAAGATTTTGGTAGCTTTCGTAAACCGTTATTGAGTAAAAAGTCGATATGCATTTATGAAGATAAGCAAATCCTTGCGAGCGTTCCATATCTCTTAAAGGACCTCATCCCGCTCGTATGTCATCATTGTAGATAAGACCCAGCTCCATGTAAAAACATTCCAGAGAATTGCTTCAACAAAGAGTCACCGCTAACAGTCGTGAAGAGGGGTGCGAACATGCGGTCAAGCACTCAGCGTTCAGTATTGAACCTCCAGCCTCGTTTTGTGATCTATCACACAATTCATCATATCGGTGGCGTCCGCAACGGAATAAGTAATCACACCAGTTCAACCGTCGTATCCACCTTATTTGAAGAGGCTATTTGTATACTGACATGTTCATCAAGAGCTATTGAAAATACTCGTTTCTGACTGCTGAGGTTACTATGCGTGCTAGGAACTCTGTGCGACTCCAGTTTATTTGATTAACTGCTTCGATCTACCCTCCCATTGTCTGTCCCGATCTGTTATCCCTAAATCTTCCTCATTCTATGAGTCAAGGAGGTGTCGACGGACGGGCATTTCTGAGACAGGGACGACTCGTCCTGATGGGAAATGCCAGGAGGTGGAGGACTCTTCGATTGAAGGAAGGGGGTAGGGGGACGATGGGGGTGGGGACACCAAACAATCCATGCTCTATACACATCTTTACCTTTGGGTGGTGGTTTTATAGCCGCGCCATCGAGGGCTGGCGCGAGGCGAGGTCAACAGTTCAGGGCGCCATTAGCGGCGTGGCCAGTGAGGAGACAAAAGCAGCCAGTGTGAGCACCCACAGCACTGGCACGCCTGCCTGCCTCCAGTCTATGCCGCGACCATAGGTCCATCCATTTTATCATAGTCGCTCTCCTGATGCCTGGTGTAACGATATCAAACGATTCGATGGCGCTCTTCGACCTGCTCGGAAAGTTCTTTAGGTTCATTGATGGAACATTTTTCAGTGCAGTAGGCAGGAGCTCAATGCTGTTTCTACAGAGGGCTAATAGTTTATTATTATACACGTCGCTCGTGGAATAATTCATGATTTCTTCCTCAAGTCATGGCACGGTTATTTTCGATCGAGTTTTACCTTGCATTAGGCCCACTCTAATAGAGGCACTGAACAACCTGTGACAGGCAACGGATGCTTTGTCAGAGGAGGGTATTTTGCCTTTGTCCCTGCACTCCCTGCCCTTCAGGTCTGACATGAGCTGTGAATAGCTTTCAACACCCAATTTCACCTCTGACATTTTTTTCAAAACTGTTGGTTTTCGGCAGCCAGAGCACGGTTTCTCCAAGCAGAGGTGGCAGACCACTTTTGAGGAGATTAATGTTTCGAAAGTGCGTGAGATTTTTGCTGTGCATCGAGTATGCGCACTCAAACAGTGCAATCATTTGCATCTCATTATAGCTATCGCATTTGCATGAGGTTTCTGTCCACATCGGCATGTACAATGGACTCGACTGTGGAACAACGTAACTTATATCGCAGTCACAAGGCAGGGCCCTAAAGTATTTCTTCTTGTCTTTGCATGGAGCCTGCACGCCTAAACAGTGCATTCATTTGCATATAATTATATTGTCATCACATCTGCATAAAACCTCTGCTGTTACGAGTACGGCAAACTCATCAGCGTTTCAGCAACGTTGCCAATATTGCAGTTACAGGTGAGTATCATAGAACGTATGGCCTTGGTCTCGCGCAGAGTCGGCACACATAAACAGGACATTCATTTGTATCTCATTATATTGTACCATTTACATAAACTCTCCAGTGTTAGTCACAAGTAAAGTGGATTCCTCAACTTTCCAACAACTTCGCTAATACTGGAATCACAGGAGGGTGCAACAGAGTTGGCACGTTGGCTTTGCATTGATTCTGTGCACCGAAACAGTGCATTCATTTGCATCTCATTATCCGTTTCTCGTCTGCCCACGCTCTCTATCGTTGCTTACAAGTACATATACAATGGAGTCCTCCAGTGTGCAGCAACGTTGCGAAAACTGCGGTTACAGGACAACGTGATGGAGACCAACACTTTGACTTGGCGTTGAGCCTGCACACCCAAACCGTGCAGTCATTGTAACTCACATCTGCACAAACTCTCTATCGCTATCGAAAAGTACGAGTTTTTCTCAGCCATACAGTAATATTGCTAATATTGCAACCACAGGATGGGGCAACAGCCCGTGATGTCTTAGCTTTGGATCGAACATGTGCACTCAAACCATGCAATCATTTGCATCTCATTACATCTCACATTTGCATGTATGTAGTCATTGACAGGTACGATAAATTTCTTAGCGGTACCACAGCGTAGCTAATATTCATTCCTGTCACAGGAAAGTTTTGAGTGGAGGAAATTAGTTTGACCCAGTCACAGTTCAGACCGTACCTATTGCCTGGAAAGTTCTCGCATGCATTATGGAGAAGAAAAAGCCTGAGTGTCATTAAGAACCAAGGAAGGAGAGTGGAAATTAAAAGTGGAAGATTGAGGTGGGAGTTGGGGAGGAATGGGGAATTCCGAAACAGCGGGAAGAGAGAAATGTATTGGCGAGAGATGTTAAAGGGAGATAGGAAGCTTGCTGAGGGTTATGGAAGAAGGGAAGGGGGGAGGGAAGGAGAGAGAGTTCCAAAGGGGTGAGGGGGCAAAGGCGAGGGGAAGGAAGATAGAAAAAAATGAGTATAATGGGAAGTCGGGGCAGAGGAAGATTGGGGGAAGGGATCCGCAAAGTGGTTTGATAAGAAGTGTGCTTTTCCCTCTAAAGATCTCGTCCAGTACAAGCCCTCGAACGGAGAAAGGCCATCGGAATTCATGAGCAAGAAGGCGATATTTGCTCATTATTAATCTCTGCTGATACCTGAGACGGTGAGCACGGTAACTCGGCAGTCGATGATGGCGTCCTGTGGACAGAGTGACGCCTACTTCTCCTCCTTTGCCCTCTGTCCCAATGTCCTCTTTTGAATTCACGGCTCATCGAGAAGGAGGGAGGGCTAGTGCCAGACAGAGACAAATCACGTCTCTTGTTACCTCATGCACATCTGAAGCAAGATCGTTGTGAAGTGATTTTACACAAGTTTTCTTTTCACTGAACACAAAGCGTTAGTTTCTGCGTGCTTCGTGTCGCACGCCGAGCAGAAAGATAGAATATATCAAACGGTTCTGTAATGTCGAAATAGATATATAACCAAACGCATAATATTTTATCTTTCTGTGCCGTTCCATTGGCTCCACTGAAATGACGATGGATTGCTTTGCACTCTAAACAGACAAACTTTTCTCAGTCGTTGGTTTTGTTGTAGGGAGTGACAATGCTTCATTCATAAGAGCAGCAGGTGCATGGGCATATAAGGGAAAAGGTGACTTTTCATAGTGCAGTTTTTCACCCATTCGCGGGTGCTCAAACCGATCATCGGGCTATTCTCATTGTCATTCCAACACCATCTCAAATCCATGAAGAGCAGACATCTAGACAGCGAATGGACCCACCAAAGCTATTTTAAAATACAAGTTATCAGCATAACCTTCACATATCAAAGTGATCTCGTGAACTTGAGATTTCCTGAAGAGTGATTCTTTCGAGCAGCGATTTTTAAACTATTATTGATTTTTAACACACTTTTACTGTATTCCTTGGTCATAAAGAAAATCTAATATATTCTCTGTAGCATATGACTACGAACAGACATAAAAACGTAAATGACAGTTAAACAGCGAGGCACCAGCACCAACTGCACTCTTCCGGAGAGTTCGGGAGCATTCCAACCCGATGCTGGCGCACTGCTACCCCAAAGGTTAATCTCTACTGGATGAAGGGCACAATCGAACCTATCCTGGTTTTGTCTGAGTGTGTAGTCTCCATGGAGACAGCGCGGAAGTGGATATTGAGGCGCTTCTACGAGCGCCAACATTCAATGTTGTCCCTCCCTTTGATGTGCCGACATGGTGGCGGTGACAGCGGAAAAGGGCGCTTTTCAGCGGCGTCGATCTCGTGAACAAGCGTGGATGAAAGACGTGAACACTCTCATTCGCGATCTCTCTTGTTCCCTCCGTATTGCGCTCCCGTAGTTAACACAGCTAAATAGAGAGCGTGGCTGGCGAGATTGCTTTGCCCGCATGTTGGAGCCTGGCTTTGCAGACGATTAGCCACGCACTATGTGCATGGCAGTGATCGTTACGACCTCTTCTTTCTTTCCGAAAGCAGGGCCTGGCGTCATATTGTGCCGTGTAAACTGTTTGACTCCCCCCCTGCTTTAGCCGGGAATCCACCTCGAGACTCACAAGACCTGAACCCGCACTTGGGGTTGCTTGCAGGAGACGGGGCGCTGGCCGGGCGACAGAGAAGTCTGACCTCCCTGCAGTTACAAGGGCCGAACCTGACCCAGAGCCTTGCCTCGTACGCCTGTAACCTCCGATTAGTTTTCCCAGCACGGGACATTTTACACCGAAGTTCATGCTTGCCTTTGAAGCTGATCAGAACTCTCACAAAGGGCTTTGCAGCCTGGGCGCTGGCTCGTAAGCGAGGCTGTGTTTATCGCAGGTTGCAAAGTCCATTGAAAAGAGGAATGGCCCATTGCTATGGACTGAGAACTTATGATCGCGACTCACATTCGTCTTTCACCCCTCTGCAAGTCGCCTTTAAAGCCAGATCTGGCATGGTGTGGTGTGATGTGAGGAGACGAAGAGTGCGTGTTTAATTAGATGGGCACTTCGGTTACTTCCCACGCTGGTGGCAACGTGTCAGAAAGGTCGAGAAGGTTCGCCTCGTCCCCCTCCTCTTTGAAGCGTGATGAGTTTAGTCCGGACACTCACTGTTGACTCCGAGGCTGTTGAGTGGGGTCTGTTGGCTGAAAGGTTGTTGGTTCGATACCAGGCACTCCAGATCTAATTTAATGTCAAAACACGCCCCTTCACATGGTGGTTTTTTTTCGAAGTTAAAAGATGAGTTTATATGACGGGATGAAAGTTAGTACCCGAATGTCGACAATTTAGAATACATAATAGTATGTGTTTGCTGCATTTGTCCATTCCTCGGTGTGTGTGTGTGTGTGTGTGTGTGTGTGTGTGTGTGTGTGTGTGTGTGTGTGTGAGAGAGAGAGAGAGAGAGAGAGAGAGAGAGAGAGAGAGAGAGAGAGAGAGAGAGAGAGAGCGTGTGCGTGCGTGGGTGCGTGCATATGTATGCTCTTATTTCACGCACACACATTCACACACACACACACACACACACACACACACACACACACACACACACACACAACGCGTCTGAGAGCATAATGACAGACATGCACGATTTGCTGTCATCTCGAAGCATAACCCTAGGGTTGTTTTTCCAAAGCTAGCGGATTTTGGACAAACATTTTCCGTTTTTGCTACGAATGAGATGGCAATAAATGGCCTGGCAAAAAAGGACACAAAGTACGATACTTGGAATGCAAGATCAGCTGCCTGTTCCCGGCGTTGTCACACCAAGTTGTGCGTTGTTGTACCCAGTGCAGTTCCCGGCATTGTCACACCAAGTTGTGCGTTGTTGTACCCAGTGCAGTTCCCGGCATTGTCACACCAAGTTGTGCGTTGTTGTACCCAGTGCAGTTCCCGGCATTGTCACACCAAGTTGTGCGTTGTTGTACCAGTGCAGTTCAGCAACAAACTGGACCGCTCTCAGGCAACTCTCAGATGGAAGTGATGCAGATGTCCCTGTGAGGAACTGTTCTGAGACCGTATATTGTTTTTATTGCAGAGGTCATCGCAGACATGGTACAGAACTGCCTCTTCGAGACAAGGCCAGTGGACCACGTGTTCATCAAGCAGGGGGAAACAGGAGACCGGTGAGTACTGGCTTGAACTCTTGGCTGCTTTTTAAAAACGTGATTGAGCTTGCATTCTGTGGTGTCTTTGTTCCACTAGATAAAAGAAAATTATCATTCAAATAATTTTTTTAAGTAAATTTTTCTAACAGAATCAGTGCAGCGCAATTGCTCACCCAATGCGTGCATTATGTTTTCGAAACTTTTCAGTAAGTAGAGAGGTTTCTACGACACGTTTTTCGTTGATCGGAAAATGGACACTTGCTGAGGCAGGCACTGCGACAGTACTCGTGGATGAACTCAAGGAAACGTTCTACTATAGCGTCTCTTTGACCTACCGGTTAGAGCGTTTGACTTACAGTCGCTTGCGGCTGACGGGTGGGGTGTTCGAAGCTGCTCAGATCCTAGAGTTGCATCCCTGGGCAAGGTGCTTAACCCACTTTACCTCGCCTGCAGAGGAGTAAAACCGGTCACTGGGCGCTACACAGTGGCGACCGGGGGTGAAGTTCTTCCAAAATATTTTCCTCTAAAAAAGGACACAATAAAGATTCTTCTCAGTTTTCTTCTTAATCAGGTCCACGTTCAACTTGGCTCTGTTTACCTCGGCGCCAAAAGGGCTGGATGAGAGTGAGAAACTGACAGGCTTGAAAGTGTCACGTGACCCGCCTATCGCGTGCCACTCTCTCATCTACCATTTCCATCGACACTGAGCGTGCCTCCGGGCATTACCATTGTCCAGATTGGTCTGCAGAAATTTCTGACAGGTCCAGACAGAGAGAGCTGGCAGGCTGTGAGGTGATCTCCGCTTCCTGCCTTACTGCTGTAGAGGGAGAGCTGTCACGCATGATCTGTGTTTACTCAGATGGTTTCGCAGTAAACAGGCCGATCTAAGATTGATTTTGCTGCCATTTGGCTTGAATCTATTGAGAATGCGTTGATATGCCTGGCAGCACTGCCATTTATAAATAATGTGTGATCGATAATGGATTTCTTCTCTGTCGGTATCTTCTCAGCGGCATGATCATTGTGAGTTCCCTATTTTTTACCACGGAAAAGGCGTAATATTTTGAGACATTTCAAGCCTCACGCACATATAAAAATCAATTGTTTTCAATGTTTAAATGTTAAACACATAACAATACAATGAAAATTGGAAACTGTCATACGCTCGTATAAGTGAGCTTCCGAAAGATACAAACAACAAATATCCGTAAGATATCCTCCTGAACTGAAAATATGTGGAAATAGTCTCTGAAATACGGTACACACCAAAACAGTTGGAGAACAACATAGGCTGAGCTTCATCCAAAATATGAGCGAAAACCAAATAAATAATGCTGTCAATTTTGTTAGAGTTTGCAACTATTGTCATGTTTTGACATTGCCGTTGTCCATGTTCCGCGCAACCACCAGGATATATTAACGAGGGTAACCTCGCCTGCAGAATGAATTGTTCGACCTCCCTCTGGTTTTCCAGAATGTTTGTGGTGATGCGGGGCTCAGCCAGCATCTTCGTCATCCAGTCTGAGCGCGAGGGCGACAGCCCTGACACGCTGGCCCTGGTGGAGGCAGTCTGCAACAGACGCAAGGACAAGCTAGAGCGCCCTGCCCTGGGCAACTGTGTCCACACCGCCAGTAAGTCGTGCAGCCCGCAGACCTTGCAGCATCGCCACTGCTGCCAGGTGTCCTTGTACCCCCTACTTTATGTGGTGCCGTCACTTTATGCAGATGTACCTGTAAGTCTCTGTACTTTGGTCGTGCTTCCTCTGTTAGTATATATTCTTGACACTCACAGTGTACAGAATCTGTTTGGAAGTGATTTTGGTTGCTACGATCTGTCTGACAATGTTCTTGTTTCCACGATCTCATCACATTGCCAGTTTTATTTGTCTGGCTGGCAGTTCCCCTTTCTCCCATCAGACCGACAGTGCCTCTTTTCTCTGACCTAACTGACAAAACCGAAGCTTCTAGAAATTTTCAGACAATGCATGTTTCCATTTTCTGGCCGATAATGCCTCTTTCCATCAGCTCTCTGTCAGAGTCCATGTTTCAAGGACGCTAATGACTGTGCCCATCTGTCTACAGGGGAGGGTGCCATCGTAGGAGACGTGGCACTCATGAAGGAGGACAACAAGCGTACGGCCACAGTGGTGACGGACGAGGAGACAGACCTGATGATTGTGGACAGAGAGCTCTTCAACAGGACGGTGGGCAAGGTGCTCCAGACGGAGTTCCAGGACAAGACGGACTTTGTGGAGCGCAACCCACTCTTCCGTGCCTGGGCTCCCCGCCACAGACGAGCGTTGGTGATGGGTCTGACCAAGGAGGAGGTCAGCTACGGCACCGTCATCACTCGCCAGGGTCTGCCTGCATCCCACATGTACTTCATGCTCAGGTGTGTGTCAGTAAGGGCTCTATGTACTTTATGCTCAGGTGTGTCAGTAAGGGCTCTATGTACTTTATGCTCAGGTGTGTCAGTAAGGACTCTATGTACTTCATGCTCAGGTGTGTGTCAGTAAGGGCTCTATGTACTCCATGCTCAGGTGTGTGTCAGTAAGGGCTCTATGTACTCCATGCTCAGGTGTGTGTCAGTAAGGGCTCTATGTACTTCATGCTCAGGTGTGTGTCAGTAAGGGCTCTATGTACTCCATGCTCAGGTGTGTGTCAGTAAGGGCTCTATGTACTCCATGCTCAGGTGTGTGTCAGTAAGGGCTCTATGTACTTCATGCTGAGGTGTGTCAGTAAGGGCTCTATGTACTTTATGCTCAAGTGTGTGTCAGTAAGGGCTCTATGTACTTCATGCTGAGGTGTGTCAGTAAGGGCTCTATGTACTCCATGCTGAGGTGTGTCAGTAAGGGCTCTATGTACTTTATGCTCAGGTGTGTGTCAGTAAGGACTCTATGTACTTCATGCTCAGGTGTGTCAGTAAGGGCTCTATGTACTTCATGCTCAGGTGTGTCAGTAAGGACTCTATGTACTCCATGCTCAGGTGTGTGTCAGTAAGGGCTCTATGTACTTCATGCTCAGGTGTGTCAGTAAGGGCTCTATGTACTTCATGCTCAGGTGTGTGTCAGTAAGGGCTCTATGTACTCCATGCTCAGGTGTGTGTCAGTAAGGGCTCTATGTACTCCATGCTCAGGTGTGTGTCAGTAAGGGCTCTATGTACTTCATGCTGAGGTGTGTCAGTAAGGGCTCTATGTACTCCATGCTCAGGTGTGTGTCAGTAAGGGCTCTATGTACTCCATGCTCAGGTGTGTGTCAGTAAGGACTCTATGTACTTCATGCTCAGGTGTGTGTCAGTAAGGGCTCTATGTACTTTATGCTCAAGTGTGTGTCAGTAAGGGCTCTATGTACTTCATGCTCAGGTGTGTGTCAGTAAGGGCTCTATGTACTCCATGCTCAGGTGTGTGTCAGTAAGGGCTCTATGTACTCCATGCTCAGGTGTGTGTCAGTAAGGGCTCTATGTACTCCATGCTCAGGTGTGTGTCAGTAAGGGCTCTATGTACTCCATGCTCAGGTGTGTGTCAGTAAGGGCTCTATGTACTTCATGCTCAGGTGTGTGTCAGTAAGGGCTCTATGTACTCCATGCTCAGGTGTGTGTCAGTAAGGGCTCTATGTACTCCATGCTCAGGTGTGTGTCAGTAAGGGCTCTATGTACTCCATGCTCAGGTGTGTGTCAGTAAGGACTCTATGTACTTCATGCTCAGGTGTGTGTCAGTAAGGGCTCTATGTACTTTATGCTCAAGTGTGTGTCAGTAAGGGCTCTATGTACTTCATGCTCAGGTGTGTCAGTAAGGGCTCTATGTACTTCATGCTGAGGTGTGTGTCAGTAAGGGCTCTATGTACTTCATGCTCAGGTGTGTGTCAGTAAGGGCTCTATGTACTTCATGCTGAGGTGTGTCAGTAAGGGCTCTATGTACTCCATGCTCAGGTGTGTGTCAGTAAGGGCTCTATGTACTCCATGCTCAGGTGTGTGTCAGTAAGGACTCTATGTACTTCATGCTCAGGTGTGTGTCAGTAAGGGCTCTATGTACTTCATGCTCAGGTGTGTGTCAGTAAGGGCTCTATGTACTCCATGCTCAGGTGTGTGTCAGTAAGGGCTCTCTGTACTCCATGCTCAGGTGTGTGTCAGTAAGGGCTCTATGTACTTCATGCTGAGGTGTGTGTCAGTAAGGGCTCTATGTACTTCATGCTCAGGTGTGTGTCAGTAAGGGCTCTATGTACTCCATGCTCAGGTGTGTGTCAGTAAGGGCTCTATGTACTCCATGCTCAGGTGTGTGTCAGTAAGGGCTCTATGTACTCCATGCTCAGGTGTGTGTCAGTAAGGGCTCTATGTACTCCATGCTCAGGTGTGTGTCAGTAAGGGCTCTATGTACTTCATGCTCAGGTGTGTGTCAGTAAGGGCTCTATGTACTCCATGCTCAGGTGTGTGTCAGTAAGGGCTCTATGTACTCCATGCTCAGGTGTGTGTCAGTAAGGGCTCTATGTACTCCATGCTCAGGTGTGTGTCAGTAAGGACTCTATGTACTTCATGCTCAGGTGTGTGTCAGTAAGGGCTCTATGTACTTTATGCTCAAGTGTGTGTCAGTAAGGGCTCTATGTACTTCATGCTCAGGTGTGTGTCAGTAAGGGCTCTATGTACTCCATGCTCAGGTGTGTGTCAGTAAGGGCTCTATGTACTTCATGCTCAGGTGTGTCAGTAAGGGCTCTATGTACTTCATGCTGAGGTGTGTGTCAGTAAGGGCTCTATGTACTTCATGCTCAGGTGTGTGTCAGTAAGGGCTCTATGTACTTCATGCTGAGGTGTGTCAGTAAGGGCTCTATGTACTCCATGCTCAGGTGTGTGTCAGTAAGGGCTCTATGTACTCCATGCTCAGGTGTGTGTCAGTAAGGGCTCTATGTACTTCATGCTCAGGTGTGTGTCAGTAAGGGCTCTATGTACTCCATGCTCAGGTGTGTGTCAGTAAGGGCTCTCTGTACTCCATGCTCAGGTGTGTGTCAGTAAGGGCTCTATGTACTCCATGCTCAGGTGTGTGTCAGTAAGGGCTCTATGTACTCCATGCTCAGGTGTGTGTCAGTAAGGGCTCTATGTACTCCATGCTCAGGTGTGTGTCAGTAAGGGCTCTATGTACTTCATGCTCAGGTGTGTGTCAGTAAGGGCTCTATGTACTCCATGCTCAGGTGTGTGTCAGTAAGGGCTCTATGTACTCCATGCTCAGGTGTGTGTCAGTAAGGGCTCTATGTACTCCATGCTCAGGTGTGTGTCAGTAAGGGCTCTATGTACTCCATGCTCAGGTGTGTGTCAGTAAGGGCTCTATGTACTCCATGCTCAGGTGTGTGTCAGTAAGAGCTCTATGTACTTCATGCTCGGGTGTGTGCCAGTAAAAGCTCTATATACTTAATGCACAGGTGTGTGTGTCAGATAGAACTTTAAGTTCTCCATGCTTTTGGGGTTGGGGTGGGGGTGTCAGAACTCAATTCTAGGATGCGTGTCAGTGAGAACTCTATGTGCTTCATGATAAGTATTTTGGACAGCTTTGACAGATTGTGCTTCATGTTCAGATGTGTAAATCACTTCAGCCACCACATACACTTCAAAGTCGTATGTGTAGGTGAGCGCTGATTCCTCGTATATTAGGCTAAGGAGTAAAAATCAGAGGTACATAATGCATCATGCTCAGGTTTGTAGTTCAGCAAAAGTCCCTTATACTTCATGCTTGCATTTGTGGATTAGCTTGGACGCTATGCACTTCGTGCTCAGATGTGTCGGTCAGCAGTGAATATGTGTACTTAATGCTCAGGTGTGACAGTAAGTACTGACCACACGTCCTCGTGCTTAGATGCGTAGGAGTGGAGGTCAGGAAGATAGTTATATGTGTTCATATGCGTGCGCGCGTGTATGTGTGTGTGTGCGTGCGTGCGTGTGATATTACCTGCCGTATATCATTGTCTTCTATGTTGCCTTTCTGTATGTCATATTGCATGTCGACAACTGACGTCACTGAGGGTACTGTGCGTCGTAGTGGAAACTGACGTCACTGTGTGTGCTGCAGGGGCGAGGTGGAGATCAGGCTGGACACGGTGGCCTACAGGACGGAGTTCCCACGTGTCTGGTCTGAAATGGAGACGCTGCTGCCGGGCCTGCTGAACGAGTGAGTCACCTGTTACCCGACTTTTCTTCTCTTTGCCTGCATATGGTGACCACCGCCACCACGATCACCATAACTCAGTCACTGCCGCCGCCCTCATTGCCACTGCCACCATAACTCGTATCAACAAAGCCACCTCCACCACGTCAGCCTTCAGGTGCTCTACCACGTTACCAGTCCACCACTATGTCGTCACTAGTATCGTCACTACCTCCTACGCCACCTCCTCATTAACCAGTATCAGCATCATCGCTGCCGCCACCACCTCTGTCACTGCTACTAGCTCTGTTGCTCCTGCCACTACTGCTACTACTACTACTACTACAACTACTACTACCACTGCCACTACCACCACTATTACTACCACCACCACCACCATCGCCGCCGCCAAGACCACCACCATTACTACTACAGCTACTACTGCTGCTTTCAACATCACCATTGTCTTTACCACTACTACTACTGCTGGTGCTTGTACTACTACTACTACTACTGCTACTGCTTCTACTACTAAAGGTAAAGGGGTGATTTTATATAGCTACTTTCCACCATTGATCGGTGCTCAAACCGCTTTACACTTTACCACCTGGTCACTGGGCATCTTGATCAATCCTCACTGGTACCTCACAACAAATATAGTGATAGACATTTAAGACGCACAAAGTCAGATACCAGCACCAACTCCGCTCTCTGGGGAGTATTCTAACCCGATGCTGGCGCTTGGCCGCATACAAGGGTTAATCGTACTACATTTTGCCAACACTGTCCTCACAGGTACCCGGTTTTACTCCTGGGTGGGGAGAAGCAATGCGAGTTAAGCATCTTGCTCAAGGATGCAACTCTGGGAACCGCTCAGCTTCGAACGCCGTACCCACTGGCCGCAAGCGACTGTAGGTCCAGCGCGCTAACCACTCGGCCACAGAGCCCCACCTACTACTACTACTACTACTACTACTACTACTACTACTACTACTACTACTAATGCTGCTGCTACTCCTACCACTACTACTACTGCCACTACTACTACTGCAACTACTACTACTACTACCACTACAGCCACTTCTGCTGCTGCTGGTGTCAAGGTTGCTACTCCATCTATTCAATATTTCGCCCACTGACACTGCAGTTCCAAGTACCAGAGACACCCAAGGCGTAGACGTGACAGAGGAAACGCTTGCACACGTTGTACTTGGGCCGACTCTCAGGCTGCACTGAGCAAACACGACCAGCCTCTTGTCACTGCTGAGGACGTGTGCATTGTAAGAAGTGCTGGATTAAATTAAAAGTGCTGCTCACTCGTGGTGTCACCTTTGACAAATCTCACGCTTCTGCGTTTTTGGCACGACGCTGGCTTTCAGCATGCCACCTACTGCGTTGTCACTCGATGTGCCCTTCATTCTTTTCCTGTGTGGAGATCTTCTGATACAGTTCTGTCGCTATTTTTCCTTATTCCTGTGTGGAGATCTTCTGATACAGTTCTGTCGCTATTTTTCCTTATTCCTGTGGGGATTTGTCAGACAAAATACATCTATGTGTGGATATTGCGTGCGTGAGGTAAACCACCGGCATAGACACATAACTACTTTACGAAAAACTTAGCAAAGAATTTAGTCATTGAAATCTTAAGTAGGAAAAACACAAACAGAAGGCTGAGAAATTATAGTCAACTTTATCTCACCCATCGACTCCCCTGTCACCTTACTTTGTACGACATTTGACAAAGTTGTCGCCATGTGTATCTTCACGGCCTGCATGGAATCTTTATCTCCTGCGATACCTAACCATGTAGAAGTAGGGAACGAAAGGAAACTTGCAAAGGTTCTCAAAATTATGTCTTTAATCCCATTAGAATTTGTTTTCTTGAAATCAAGCAAAGTAAAGCAACATAAGAAACACCTTGAGACTATAGTTCGTGCAATGTTGTGTTCATTAGATAGAGGTACAAATTAACGTCTGCGCAAGAGGTGTTCACATAGAATTTTCACAGAGGCATTCACGCTCATTGATCACATAGGGCCTTCGCACTGGTTCAGTATTCATGCAGGGTCTCATCCATGGCCTGATGTTTTGGCTGGAAAGGTGGCGTCAGCACAGATTCTCTTATCAACCGTCGCGTACAACATAGACGGCACGTGCGAAGAGTGCAAACAGAGACAAGAGCTCTCCAACCGTTGCTTCGCACCTCAGGGTCTCAGCAAGGACGGAGAGGCACGCATTAAGGGGGGGTGCTAGGAGAATGGAAGCGCTCGTTCGGCCGTGTCGAAGGTTTGCTAAGCTCTTTTGGAATGGCTTCTGTTCTTTCATATGTCCGGGGAAACTTAGCGTGCACAGAGCCCGCCAAATCCACTCGCTTCATCGTCTGCCTGGGAACACAGGAAGGACAATGGAGGACCTAGTGTCAGACTTCTTCGGTGTGAAGTGGTAAACTATCCTCCCTCTGGTGCCAAAATTATGTATTTCAAAATGGCGTTGTAAAGATATGAGGATGTTCCCCTCGACAATAGAACTCTGTGATTTATCTTTTAATTACAAGGCCAACGTGCTCAATCTCCCTTCTGCATAACTTCTCTGAGTCATCGAAAATGAACCATGTTCTCTTTTTTTGTCACCGTAATCACACACCTGTGGTTCTGATTTCTCGACAGCGAGTGACTGTGTTACGCCGTTCGGCTAAGACTTCGTGAAAAGCGTTTCTGTTCTGTTCTGCGAAACAGTTGGGAACAATCTGAAAAAAAAACTTTTATCCTGATGACTTTTTCAGACTTGTTTCGACATCTGTCGAAATCTATAAAGTGAGATGACACTTACTATGGGTACTGGCCTTAACTGATCTTTTTGTCCTCTGAGAAAAGGCGGATTTAAGGGACGGGAGAGGATGAAAAAAGGAGAAAACAATTCTTTAGAGTGGAACGGCACTTGGCAAATGGGATGAAGTGTCAAATTATTTCAGTCACGCAGTCGTTATTTCGTCAGGACCGGGGTATCGAGTGTCCACCCGACCTTGTGGCGTGCCAGCGAGCATTGTGGTGTGAGAGTTACGTCCTTTGCATTTGGGGGTGTAGTGTGGGGTCTGGACGTGGGGAGGAAATTGGGGATGAATCTCTCTCTCTCCCTCCTTCCCTCCCCCCCCCCCCTCTCTCTCTCTCTCTCTCTCTCTCTCTCTCTCTCTCTCTCTCTCTCTCTCTCTCTCTCTCCTCTCTCTCTCTCTCTCTCTCTCTCTCTCTGTCTCTGTCTGAGTGACTTTGTGCGTGTGCGTGCGTGCTTGTGTGTGAATGTGTGTGCGTGCGTGTGTGTGAATGTGTGCGCGTGCGTGCATGTGTGTGTGTGCGTGCTTCTTGACTTCCCCGCGCAGTTAGTCCCAACATTTCCTAATTATAAGATGAATGTCCAGGATTAATCCTACGTTAGACATGATGAACTTAGTGTTACTCAACACTAGTCCAACTTTAACCCAACATGTACCAGTTGTCAATGCAATGTTAGCAAACCGTCCAGTCAACCCATAACCACCTGAAAGCTGACCCACGACTAGCCCAACGTTTGACCATTGCTACGTACGCCATCGTTTACTTAATATCACACCTCTGCTAGCCAAACGATAACCCAGCATTGACGTAGTTACTTTCCGTCCACCTAGCACTGACCAAAAGTTACCCACCA
>JAWQFJ010002995.1:56205-91205 GCA_034096865.1 Theodoxus fluviatilis | reverse complement strand
GAAGTTGTAGGTCTTCGTGGTTCTTTGATCCTGTCCCCCCTTGCTGGAGTCGTGTACAGGCCCTATTCCGGGTGAGTTCCTCGGTCAGCAGACGAGCGCCTCCCCATTTTTCAACTTGACATCTGGCACAGTGGCAGAGATTTACTGCGGTGGCCGCCTCGAACTGAGAATGGACTGTAGTCCGCGCTGAAGACGGCGTGGAGCTCGTTCAATGGAGGCGCAATGCCGAACGTTTGTTTCGCGTGATACACACCCGGAGTGTCACGACCGCAACATTGTGCGCGCAAGATCTTCGAGACGTTAGAGCTGGCTGGAAGTAGAGATGGCGAATAAAACCCCCCCACAGAACCCTGAGGGCGTGACGTTCTGGATATCAGTTTCATTTTATCCCTCCAGGTTTACTGGAGGTCCTACAGACTTTATTAGTCTGTCTGTGTGTCTGTCTGTCTGTCCCGACTCCACGGCCTATATCTCAAAAACTACTGGACGGATTTCCTTGAGATTTTGCACACTGACTGGAAGTTAGGTCCCATTCAATATTATCAAATTTTCAGAATCGAGGTTTGAAAAGAAAGTGACTTTTTTACATTTTGGTGTTTCAATGAAAACGATTCAACAGACTCCATTTTGCAAAATCTGTGACGTGATCATTTGACGTCGAATAACGTGACGTCATTTGCGAGGAGATTTTTGAAGCAGGGTGAATAGAATAGAATAGAATAGAATTCTTCGGCTTGCTTAGGCGTCCAGGGCCTATCGCCGATTCTGGTAGTTCTCTGGCTGTATTTTTATTGTTCTTGGCCCGTATTCACGACGGCGATTTATCTTTTTAACACTCGATTTATCTCCTATCCCCGATTTATCTTGACTTCGGTTTAAATTCTCCTATTCATGACGGCGATTTAGCCCTAAACTCGCGTCAAAGCAGAGTGTTAAACTATTCTCCCGAAGTCGGCAAGATAAATAGATAAACCGGGGTTATCGAGAGAGGCAAGATGGCAGCGATTGTGCTTAAGATACGAATTCATGACAATCTGTTAAGGAAAAACCGAGTATTCCGAGACCGAAGGCACCCGTTAGAAGTATTTAATGATGAAGAGGTGTTCAGAAAGATTCGATTCCATCGAAAGGAAATCTTGGCCATCACCGACGAGATCCATAAAGAAATCAGTCGAACCCAGAATTATTCAAAGGCACAGCAACCGAAAGAATGACGTTGTCAGGCAAGTCCTTCTTGCGCTTAGATTTTATGTAAGCGGCGCATTTCAGGACCAACACACTCATTTCGGTTTCACTGAAGTTTTTTGCCCTTGCCTTTCTCTCTTTTTTCTTGCTAGCCATTTTTTTCTATCTACTCCACGTATTTAGATATAGATCAGTGTCTACGCGAAGAAAACACAACGTAACCACGGTAACCACACACGGTGTGTGCGTGAATCACTGAATGAGTACGAATGCACATGTCTGGGTTGAACATCTATAATACACTTCCTCCTCTGTGTGACTGTGTGAGTGTTAATGAGCGACTTTTTTGGAAATTATCTCCCTTGCCGCCGCTTGGCGGCGCGTCGGCTCCAAGGGGCTTGGTTGGTACACAGGACAAGTTCTTTCGCTTAGATTAGACCTGAGTGTTCGAGGTTTTTTAATTGTTTTCTTGCTGTCGCTTTCAAATCTGTTCACAGTACTAGGCTGGCTGGTTTACTTAGATGTGATTTTTTTTAATGCGTGCTAGCTGATATTAGGTTTAGAGCTTGAATTTTCAATGATATTACGCTTACAACTCCAGTGTTCGAACCAATGAAAACCACGGAAAGAGATGGCCGTTTCGTTCCTTGCATCTCATTGGCCAGCTTGTCATGAGGTCAGCCTGATCACGCGCTGACCTCATGACAGTTGTAAGCGGAAAAAGCGAGTTGTAAGCGTAGATGTGATTTTTTTAATGCGTGCTAACTGATATTAGGTTTAAAGCTTGAATTTTCAATGATATTACGCTTACAACTCGCTTTTTCCGCTTACAACTGTCATGAGGTCAGCGCGTGATCAGGCTGACCTCATGACAAGCTGGCCAATGAGATGCAAGGAACGAAACGGCCATCTCTTTCCGTGGTTTTCATTGGTTCGAACACTGGAGTTGTAAGCGTAATATCATTGAAAATTCAAGCTCTAAACCTAATATCAGCTAGCACGCATAAAAAAATCACATCTAAGTAAACCAGCCAGCCTAGTACTGTGAACAGATTTGAAAGCGACAGCAAGAAAACAATTAAAAAACCTCGAACACTCAGGTCTAATCTAAGCGAAAGAACTTGTCCTGTGTACCAACCAAGCCCCTTGGAGCCGACGCGCCGCCAAGCGGCGGCAAGGGAGATAATTTCCAAAAAAGTCGCTCATTCAGCGTCTATGACATGCCAAAGGAAAGCAAAGCATGTCATAATAGGAGCTTCCTGAACCTATCCATCATGTTTAAAATATATGGTTGATTGTTCCTGGGCCGATAGCTTAGAAATGGATTTACATGCTTTACAAACACTCCGTCATTGCAATTCTCTAATGGCTCAGGTGGTAGAGCGTTCGACTCTTGGTCATGCATGACCAGGTTTGATTCTGCGCTGAAACTGTTTTTTTCTTCTCTTTTTTCGAGAGGTTGTGGTTTTGTTGTGTTTTTATGTGTGTTTTCCCCCTCGTTTCTCGAGAGGTTGCGGGTTCGAACCCAATCTTTTCTTAAATGCCAAAACCTGGAGGTTCAGCGCCAGCGGTTTTTATGGGGACGCCGATTCTTCTCTGTGCCATAGCCATTTGCACAGTGGTCGTGGTTGTTTGTTCCGCGGAGTTTGTTCCCACTGATCCTGCCTGTCGCTATACCACTGCTTCTATCTGGTCTGTCGGTATCGCAAGTTCTTTCAAAACACTCGAAGTGCATTTAAGTGAAAATTCGCCAGGTATAATTCATACAATTATCATGTAACTCCACAACAAGGGTACAAGTTAACCATATAATTATACATTAGAACAACGTTCTCGTTATCAAAACGGCAAAAAATTCTGCCACAGAGAATGTGTCTACCACACGTGTTTATGCAACGGGGAATACTTAGGTATGCATGGATCATTGGTTTCTTTGTATCGTCGCAAAACAGAAAACTCTACTATCCATTATCTGTCATTAAATTCAATTTAGCGTTCAAGCTGAATTTGTTTCTCATCAGGAGGTCTGGCGTGAAGAGAAGATTAGTCTTTTTTTTACTGCGATGCATCAGTACATTTGCTCTGTATTATACTAATCTATTACTCATTGTACTATGGATTTCGTCCCAGGGGTCATGTGCCAGACTATTCAAACAACGTCGGTTCAAATTTTGAGATATAGCTTCGTCACGATTTTCAATGGTGATGTCTGGCCCAGTTTCGAACCACTGGTGTTGACGTCAGGACAACAGGGTCGGTGTTGTAGTTCGATGTCGATTTTGAGGCACGTGCAGACAGCTGGTGTCGAAATACCACCTGACTCTCTGTGGGGGCGCTCTGGTTCACCTTGAAACAGGTAGACACCATTGTTATTGCGTTCACCTCGGATGCTCATGCACCAGTTGTTTTTGATGAGTAGTGTTGTGAGTTTGCATGGAGTATGCATAGAGACAGAAGTATTGCGGTTAACAAAGACTCCAGGCCTTAATGGGTTCACTGAAGTGTACCCTCCGTATATTGTTGCTGCTAGATGTGCACTGGTTTAAATTCCCGCCCTTTCTGAAATTCGCGTATGTGGAGAGACCTTAATAAGAGAATTAGCGTTTAAAAACGAGAAGTTTGCAACTCCATCAAAGACTATCAACGTTTCGCTCTTCGGCTGTTTCGATGCATCCTGGTGAAGGATAGAGTCACTCTGAAGCTCTTGTGACAGGATGATACTCAAACTCAGAGTCAGTGGGGGAAAACAAACAAACAAACAAACAAACAAACAAAACCCGTGATATTCAGGCTCCATCAACGTGTACGCCACTTATTGACTACCCACGAGGGTGCACATTTATTCAGGAGTGCACTAACTCTACTGTTCATATGTCAATTGTCCGTTCGGTTATGGGATGGAAAGGTGTTAGAAGCTGTTATCATAGAGTTCACAGCTCCATTGAAGTGTGTCATTCACTTGTTCTGGAGTCGCGTGACTGCAGACAAGTTGTGGATCTGCCTTTTGTATGCACCGTGTTTGTGACTCGCTGCTGGTAATTAGAACGAGACGCTGTGTCTTGCCAAACAATCGTACGTACCGTGCACTGGAATCCCTAACAGTAACACTATGTAGCGCGGAGACGCTAAGCTATTGTTCTGTTTCATAATGCGAAACGACCCCCTATATTTCCACTTCATCAATCAGCTTTGGGACTCCAAATTCTATTCAACACTCGTTTCGTATGCCCGAAGCTTAAGTTTAAGAATCGGTGTTTTTCTTTGATATACCTTTTCTTGTCGTTTAATGAGTTTATGCACAAATCCCCTTGGAGTTGTCAGGGTGCATCAGCTGCATTCATACTGACGACTGCAGTGCTGCATCCATTGTCGATTGCAGCGAAACAAGCATTTCAGTTGATTCACTTCCCTAGAATATTCAAATGAAAATGTTCGTGTCGCGTGAAATGACTCACGCTTGCAGAGGCAAACTTGAAGGAATAGTCAATTAAAAAAAAGTGAAGACAAAAACTTCAAATTCGAAAGAATCCGTGTACTCGGTGACGGAGTCGGAGAATAAAGCGTCGACACTGAATGGACTTTTTTTTAAATCGGCCTTGAGATAGAACCATTTGCATTGGAAGCGTATACGTGATCGGTCCTTCCAAGATGATCCGACCCGCTGCCGTCGGCGATTTTTATATTATTGTATCATTACAAAGTGCAATGATTTTTCCTCTCAAAACGGGACTAAAATTATAGTGACGTGAGCATTGGGTTAATGATATATGCCTGTTTGTTAAAATACGCATGCAGTGCAAAACGAGCGTTTTCGAGAAAATGGCCTTTAAGGTATGCACATGACACTATGTTGGCAACCACAGTTTGCAGGGAACGGGGCAAATTGGCTGCCAGCTCAAAGAAATTCCCTCGTGGCAGTTAGAACTGCACCGTACGCAGAGATGGCTAAGGGTCTCCCATTTACAATGTCTCTCTCTCTCTCTCTCTCTCACACACACACACACACACACATACACACGCACGCACGCACACAAACGCGCGCGCGCGCACACACACAAAAACACACAAACACCACGGGTTCTTTTATGAGTAAGGTAGAATCAGAATAATAACCAGATGGGGAGTTATGCAATCAGGCACAATTTTTTTGAACGCGCCTGTAGACGTAAGAAACAACTATTTTCTGGGTGGATTTGAAACGTGCAATTCACAAAGTGGGCCCATGCGTAGTAATGATTCAGTTTTGTGAATCGAATGAAATAAAAAATCGCTAGTTTGACCCCCTCGGGAGCAAATCCTGCTGTATCTTGATTTGACCCGAAGTGTCAACACAGACTTAATTTGGATGCACCGGCCATATGCATTGCAAAAGCAATGGACAATTGACAAACAGTGATGGGGAGAATGATCAATCGTTTATTAAACCCTTAGGAACTGTTGTGTTCCGAGCGTTGTACTTCTTCAATCAATAAAGACTGGAGGCTTGTTGATATTTCAACTTTGAGAATTTACTACTTCTTCTTACAGTATAATTCCGCGTGTCGTAGGTCTCGACATGGCGCCCGACAATTTCCCCGGCGCATGCGCGCATAATGCGTAGACAAAACCAAGTGATAAACTCGCAGGCGAAACCAAGTGATAAACATGATAACACGACATCTTCCCCTCTTTGAGATTTTGCAAAAATCAGCCCAGTGGCTAGTTATTCATTAGAGTCTGTGATAACCGAGAAGGGAGATAAATTCACTTTAAAAGTTAAAAGTTCAGATCAATGTGTCCTGCATTCCAACAATGTTAAAAAATTGTTAGTTATCCTGGAAGCGGATTGGTCTGGTAACAATGCGGCCGCTGCGGGTCCTCGTCACGGCAGGACTGCTGTTGCCCTCGGGGGGTCGGACTGGAGGTAGACCACCACTGGCAGTGTCAGAACTGTTGACATCTGGCGGGCGTTGACCGACTTGGACGATGGACTTGCCCTGTCTCGGACTGGTACCTGACTCTGAATTGTGACTGTCAGAGTCGTTGCAGCTGGGACGTGCTGCATTGTAGCTGGGACTGCCACAATCTCCATGCTGGTCTCTGGATATAGGGACAGGGATAGCGTGACTGGACAGGGACAGGCGCTTGTGGACCGTGCTGGGGTTAGGACGGGACCGCTCAGGCTGAGGACTGTGGAACAGCCTGAGATGACGACGATTTCGCCGGAAGTTCTTGCCGTTAGGCGTTTGTACCACATAGGATCTTGGTGCACACTGCTGTTGGACGATGGCTGGACTTCCCCACTTCTTCTCGTTGTCCAGCTTCTGGAGAACTGGGTCACCTGGCGAAAGTTCTCCCAGTGGACGGACTCCGTGGTGTCTGTCGAATACTTTCTTGTATGCTGCTTTGTGTTCTCTATCCTTGTCAGCCACAGACTTCCTTTCATAACTTGGCGCAAGGTTTTCAGGCAGGGTTGGGAGTGTTGTACGAAGCTTTCGGCCGAATGCTAGCTCGGCTGGACTCTTGCCTGTCGCTGCGATAGGAGTGGCTCTGTGGGCAAGTAGTGCTATCATTGGCTCCTTCTGGCCCAGAATCTTCTTGGCTTCTTGTACAGCTCTCTCGGCTTCGCCGTTTGCTTGCGGGTAGTGCGGGGATGTGGTGATGTGTTCAAAGCCCCAACGCTGTGAAAACTGCTGGAACTCTGATGATGTGAACTGACGGCCATTGTCAGTAATGAGTGTTTCTGGAATCCCGTGACGAGCAAACATGTTGGACATCCGTCCGATGACTTCTGAAGAGGTGATGTTTCTGAGGTAGGCTATCTCGAGGTATCTTGAGAAGTAGTCTATCAGTACAAGGTACTGCTTTCCCTTGAGTTCACAAAGATCAGCTGCACACTTCTGGAATGGCCTATCTGGTAGTTCTGTTGTGATGAGTGGTTCTTTTCGCTGAGTAGCCTGTTTCTCTTGACAGTGCTTGCAGTTGCGGACGATTTGCTTGATGCGCGTGCCGACTCCTGGCCACCAGCACGCTGCGTTCGCTCTCTCACGGCACTTTACGATGCCGAGATGACCGTCATGGATCCTTGCTAGGATTTCATCTCTCATGGACGCTGGTATCACGATGCGGCTGCCTCTGGTGAGCAGGCCGTTGTTCTCGCTGAGTTCGCCGCGGACTTCGAAGAGATCACGCAGTCCTTCCTCAACATCTGACGCGTACACTGGCCATCCTTCTCGCACGTAGTGTAATGCTGCTTGGATCAAACTGTCTTTCTTGGTTTCTTCTGCCAGTTCTTTCAGTTTCTTGTCCGGCATGTGGTAGGACCAGGACAGGTTCACGCTGTCGACGTAGTCTGCCACGTCTTCGATGAGTAGCTCCACTCTGCTCACATCTTCTTCTTTGTACTTCTGTGGGCTGCGAGAAAGAGTGTCTGCCACGACGAGCTGCTTTCCCGGCACGTACTCTGCGATGGGGTTGAATCTCATGAGTCGCATGAGCATTCTCTGACATCTGACTGGGGTGTCCTCAAGGTTCTTGTAGTTGATGATGGGGACGAGAGGCTTGTGATCAGTCTCTAGCTTGAAACTGGACAGGCCAACCAGGTAGCGGCTGAACTTCTCACAGGCGTAGACAGCTGCGAGAGTTTCCTTCTCGATTTGTGCGTACCTGCTCTCAGTGGGGGTCAAGGTACGTGAGCAGTATGCTACCGGCTTGAGGACTCCGTCAGGGTATTGCTGTAGTAGGACTCCACCTACTCCATAGCTGCTTGCATCTGCACTCACTGTTGTGGGCTTTCTTGGGTCGTAGAAGGCAAGTGTGGGTGTTGACGTCAGCATCTTCTTCACCTCACTCATGGCTTTGATCTGCGCTGGCCCCCATGACCAGGCTCTGTCGTTCTCCAAAAGTTCTGTCACTGGCCGCAGTACTGTCGACAGGTTCGGCAAGTATCGGCCCAGAAAGTTGATCATGCCCAGAACTCTCCTCAACTCCGTCACGTTGGTGGGGTCTGGCATGTTGGTGATGGCTTCAACCTTGGTCGGATCTGGAGAGACTCCGTTCTTGCTGATGCGATGCCCAAGAAACTCGATCTCTTGCTTTCTCAGCTCGCACTTTTCTGGGTTGAGCTTGAGGTTGACACTGGCTAGTTTCTTCATGACGCCGCCCAGGTGGCGCTCATGGGACAGCTCGTCTTCGCTGTAGACGAGGATATCGTCGAAGAAGCAGACGACGTTGCTCTGATCCTTCAAGATGTTTTCGACTGTACGTTGAAAAATCTCAGGCGCTGAGGATATTCCGAAAGGGAGTCTCTTGTAGAAATATCTCCCGGATGTTGGGGTTATGAACGTGGTGAGCTTCGCTGTCGAAGCGTAGAGAGGCAACTGCCAGAAGCCTGAAGTCGCGTCGAGCTTGCTGAAGAACGCTGACCCCGATAGCTTGTGCAGAATGTCGTCGAGGGTTGGAAGGATGTACCTCTCCCGCCTCACAGCCAGATTGAGCTTCTTGAAATCTGTGCAAATCCTCACGTCGCCAGACTTTTTCAGTACTGGTACGATGGGAGCGCACCAGTCTGTAGGTTCAGTCACTGCTTCTATGATGCCTATGGCTTCCATCCTGGCCAACTCTTTGTTGACTTTCTCCAACAGTGGTATTGGTATTCTGCGCGCTGTGTGTAGGCTGTAAGGTTGTACATCGTCTCTCAGCAATATTTTCACTGGGGTGCAGTCGACTGGTTTCTCATCCAGTGCACCGAAGGGTAGCCTGTCGATGGTGTCGATTCTTTTTACGAGACCCATCCTTGTTGACGCTTCTCGGCTGAGAAGATTGTCGGTCTTCGAATTCACGACAAAGATCCAAAGTGGGAATGGCTTATCGTGGACTCTGGTGACTGCTTCGAACTGTCCCAGGCACTCCATCACGCCGCCAGCGCTGCGCAGAATCGTGTTAGATTTCCGTAGCTGCGGTCGTGGACTCATGTTGTTGTACTGGGCTGCCGAAATGACGCTCACATCTGCCCCTGTGTCGATCTTGAACGTGATTTTGCTGTTTTCAACTGTCAAGACTGTAGTCCACGGTGGTTCGTTGTTGGTCCCACTGTTCACTGGCCCAATGAAGATTTCTTCTTGTGTCACGCTGTGTACTTCGTCCTCTTCTTCTCCTCCTCTTTCTTCATACTGGTAGTCGTAGTAGTCGTAGTGGTGCTCTTCCACTGAGTGCATCGATTTGCTTCTGCATACTGCTGCGAAGTGGTTTGGCTTTGAACAATTTCTGCACCTTTTTCCCTGTGCAGGACAGATCTCTGTGTTGCTATGGTGACGACCACATCTTGAGCATGATGATGAGTATCCTCCTCTCCCTCTCTGCGAGAAGTGATTTCCACGGCCGCGTGGACTGCCACTGGTATGCTGGTTCTGCTGACCGCCGCCCCTATGGCCAGAGCCGCCGCCCTGTGGATGATGACTGCCGGATCTGTCACCTCGATTACCGTTGTAACCGCTGCGCCTACCGCCTCTGTGATGGCCCCCACTGGCCCCTCTGCCGCTGTGGACTGCATCGATCGTCTGGCGTTGCTCTGTTAGCTGTGTCTTTACTTGTTCATATTGTCGTGCTGCAGTGATGGCATCTTGAAGTGTCAGTGTCGGTGTCAGTTGGAGCTTTTCTGAGAGCTCGCGATCAAGAACTCCAAGGACAAGACGATCTCGGATTGCTTCGTCTTTGTTCGGTATCTGTGCTAGATTTGCCAGATCGTACAATTCTCTCACGTAGGCTTCTATGGTTTCCCCCTGCTTCTGGTTGCATGAGTGGAACCTGGCTCTTTCATGAATGACATTTACTCGCGGAATGAAGTAGCCATCAAATTTCTCCAGAATAGTCGCGTAGACTTTTCCTTCTTCTTCCGACAGTTGAAAAGACGTCAGAATCTTCTCTGCGTCTGCACCCATAACGTAGATAAGAGTACTTATCTGGATTTCCGCGTCTTCTTTGTGCAGCTTTGAAGCCGTGAAGAATCGCTGGAAACGTTGCTTCCACTCGGGCCATGCTGTAGGATTGCTGAAGTCAAAGTTTTCCGGAGGCTTGAACGGACCCATCATGAATCTTCACTGTTTCTCCTTAGACCAGTACCACGTGAAACCGATTCTAGAAAATTCCGCAGCGAGATTAGGATCTCAGTTCGTTCAGCACGCGTACAGTTCACAGTTCACCGCTGTTGCGTTTACCGCTGCCACCATGTTGTGTTCCGAGCGTTGTACTTCTTCAATCAATAAAGACTGGAGGCTTGTTGATATTTCAACTTTGAGAATTTACTACTTCTTCTTACAGTATAATTCCGCGTGTCGTAGGTCTCGACATGGCGCCCGACAATTGCCCCGGCGCATGCGCGCATAATGCGTAGACAAAACCAAGTGATAAACTCGCAGGCGAAACCAAGTGATAAACATGATAACACGACAGGAACAATGGGCGCGTTTCTTAGGCCCAAAAGCTTGAGATTGTCCCTCGATGGCTAGTCGATTGGTTGATTGATTGATTGATTCTTTATTTATCAAGGATGAAATTTTAGGCATTTCTGCTTATCTTACAAATTGTCCTTGCTCATAAAGAAATGAAAACACGGATAAGAAAAAACAAACAGTAGCTAATCTATGTACAACAGTTGGTAAGATGAAGAATATGATCAACAATGACAAAGATTTTAGTAAATGCCTTTGACAACTGTCAGCTCAGTGAGTCTTCAAGTTCAAGCAAATACGTGTCATATGTACAGTAGACAGCAGTGAGATCATCTGAATAGATAATCACGTATGGATGCTTTAAAAGACTTCATGGAAGTATTGTTCCTTAGGTGCAATGGGAGCGTATTCCATATCATGACACCTGAATATGTAATACTGTTTTTGAAAATGGGAGAGCGAGACGCTCCTACAGCTATTAAAAAACGGCCAATCATCAACTGTCAAGGCGGAAGAACATGGCTGCGTCCTGGCTCGAGAGTCGGTGAAGAAGTTGTCGATAGGCGCATTAACTGACGATACAGATATCACATCAGTTTTTCACTTGATAGAACAAACCATTGTGTCATATCGAATGGCACGGGAACTTTCTCAACGAAAAAAAAGCAACCCGGGTTCAACTGTAGACAATTTTGTCGAAAATGTTAGGCCTCGGTTCATTTCGATCAATTCAAGGGACATAATTCATAGAGCGTGTACGTATAGGCCTACGGTATTGCGTGTTTGCAAGTGAGAAAACAAAATTCGGCATAGTATGTCCAGAAATAACCTATACAGCTACTCCTCAAGTTTAACATACAGAGCCGTAGCCCTGCGTGGGACAGACAGGAAAAATGCAAGTTAAACTTGAGGAGTAGCTCCAGTATGTCCAGAAATAACCAATACACCTACTCCTCAAGATATACAAATGAACACTCGAACAGCAATCACTTCCGTGTACGTACACTTTTCCATTCTCGGACCCTGAGAAGCACATTACAGGCACTGTTATCTCCGAACACCAGCCCAACTCGCACTGTCTCCGCCATTTTGGCTCATCCGGGTCTCTGCAGCGGCAAGCATCGAGGGAGCTCCGGACCTCCCTCGGCCTCCTGCCTTCGCGGCGTATGCGTTCTTATGAGCGAGGACCGTAGGCAACGTCTATCCCTCGCGATTCTCTCGAGTTTTTCGACAAAACGCGCCCAATGGCTGTCGTTGGTGTGTATCTTTAGCACGCAAGTGCCGAGTGGGGGTGGTGGTGGGGTGGTGGTGGTTTGCATATTCATGTCTGTGGGTGTTTGCGTATGACTTATCAGCAGGCTAGCTGGCCCGATCTTGGCTCACTAACTACGTACTTTCATCATCAGAACAGTTTCACAACGTCATTGCCCCTGCCTCAGCAGCTCTTCATCAAATAGCGTTGTCTCTGCGTACTAGCGGAGTTATCTACCCTGGCTGCTCAGGGTGATAGTGCTCCTGCCTGCGTCTATCAGCCATATGTAGGGCTCAAACTGCTTTTCACTTTATCGCCTGATCACAGGGCCACTGGATCAATCCTTCAGCGCTCTGACTGTTCTGTCTCTTTGCTGCAGGGACCACTCTGTTGTGAAGTCCCCGCACGAGGCGCTGAAGGAGAGGAGGGAAGGACACAAGCGCCACCAGGTGTGCCTGCTGGGCGAGAACGAGGAGATCGGTGAGTTGCCTCCCCTGATTTTCACCTGGTGGATATAATTATGTTGGACGTCACCGCCATTGGTCCAAATTCCTTTTTTAATGTGTTAGTGTGATATTCATGGAAGAATGACGGAATATTATTTGCTTGTTGATTAAAAATGAAAAATCATAAATCAATAAAGAACACGTTGCGTAGTATTCTCTGCTTTGATGATGTAATTGACATGGATGATGGATAGATGGATTAATGGATGGATGGATGGGCAGATGGATGGATTCATGGATAGATGAGACTAATGGCCTCTCAGCCTTTCTATGCTATGTAGAAAATCACTGTTGCTGAAGTAAGACAAAGTCTTGTGCGAATTATACAGGGGGACACTGAAGTAAGACAAAGTCTTGTGCGAATTATACAGGGGGACACTGAAGTAAGACAAAGTCTTGTGCGAATTATACAGGGGGACACTGAAGTAAGACAAAGTCTTGTGCGAATTATACAGGGGGACACTGAAGTAAGACAAAGTCTTGTGCGAATTATACAGGGGGACACTGAAGTAAGACAAAGTCTTGTGCGAATTATACAGGGGGACACTGAAGTAAGACAAAGTCTTGTGCGAATTATACAGGGGGACACTGAAGTAAGACAAAGTCTTGTGCGAATTATACAGGGGGCACTGAAGTAAGACAAAGTCTTGTGCGAATTATACAGGGGGCACTGTGGATTTACTCTTACTCCCGACCCACAGGGGTCACTCCACAAATCCTTCACATTCTTGACCGAATTAAAAAATTTCGTCGGTAAAGGTAGCGGCCTGCAAGGACGGTTGGGCTTTCGTTGCGGTCCTGGGAACAACATGATCTCCTGACCATCGTAAAGAGAAGGAAACTGAGGTGATATGGCCATGTACCACGATTTTCAGGGCTGGCCAAAACAGTCCTACAAGGAACAGTACAGGCAGGCAGACAAGGAGAAGAGAGGATAAAATCGCAGAGAGGGCAGCCGTGATGCTGAGCGAGACAGTCAGATTAAAAGAGTCGCGATAACTCCAAGGAGATCGACTTTGTTGTTGCTGGTGTCGTCGTCATCGTTGTTGTTGTTGACGTCGTTGTTGTTATCGTCGTCACTGTCGTCATTGTTGTTGCTGTTACATTCATTGTTATTGTTGTTGTGTATATCTAAGAGTTCCTGTCCCAACTCCCCTGTGTTCTCTGGTTCCCTGCAGGTGCCCTTGAGATGATCTTGGGTATGGAGCTGTATCTCCAGACGGCCACAGCTACAAGCGTGTGCCAGATCCTGGTGCTGACTGCCGCGCAGTTCGAACGCATGTTCCGCCGCAAATTCGCATCGCAGACGCTGGACAAAATGAAGAGCAATCTGGCCTCCAGGCTGTGTCTCTACATCCACCAGCTGCCTCCTCGAGACGCCGCCTTTCTCAAGTTCCTCAACATGAAGATGGAGGACTCTAGTCTGATGCGCAGTCTGAGCGAGAGCAAGCGCCGCTTCAGCACCGGCCTCAACGCGTCACGAGGCGCCACGCTGCTGGGGGAGGAAGCGGAAGTGCCCGAGCACGTGCGCAATCTGCGCAAGCGCCTGCACATGCGCCCTGACGAGGCGACGGTCATCCCTGGCGAGGACACGACGCTGATCATGATGCGTAACCTGAACCTGCGACTGCAGCAGTGGCAAGAACGCAGTGGCATCGTGCGTCACAACGGCTCGCGTCACACACGGAATGGCTTCCCCCTCAACCACCAAAATGGCTCCCCAAGCGCCTCCCTACTCCAGGCATGAACGCACTGGTAGGGGTGAAAGGGTGGGGGGAGGGGGGGGGGGAGAGGGGAAGGAATGCTTGTTTTGGGATTAGAGTAGGGGATGGGAGATTTCGGATAGTGTAGTGGAGGGGGTTGGGTGGGAAGTAGAGTAGTTAAGATTAGAAGAGGGAGTTTGAGAGTGATAGACTATGGTACAATAGGGGGCGGGGGAAGGAGGGGGGGGGGGGCATTCTAGTAAACTAAAGATTTCGCCTACCGACAAAAGAATACTACTGACTCGGGTTTACAGAATGTGGGAAGGGTGGGGGGGTGGGGGGGGGGGAGGATGAGGATGAAATGATGAGAGAAGAGGGGGGGGGGTTGATTGAGTCAGGTGGTGCTTGGAGGGGGTGATGGTTATGCGTTCGGATTGGTAGGAAATATGGGTAGGAAAAACGAATAGTGTGTATAGAACAGGTTTAGGATGGGTGGGGTTGGGTATAAGATAATTATAGAGTACAATATGCTTGATGAAGGAATGGGGCTGTTGGGTGGATGGATGGATGTAAGGGTGTGTGTAACTGAGGGTGAGTTTACGCGCGTGCTAATAGGTAGAATCGGTATGCAGGAATTGGGAGAGTAGGAAGTGTACGTAGAATCTGGGCAAGTGGGATTTCCCTGGGGATGAATAGAATAGTGCTACTGTCGGAAAAGGGGCCTGGAGAGATTTGACAAATAAGAGGGAGGAATGGTGGAGGTGAGAGTTGGAAAGGCTCTGACCCATGCGTAATCATGTTCAAACAAGCATCCTGCTACTGCTGTTGTTTTTTTCTCTCGGTGAAATGCAGTTCCATAGGAACTTGCAAGAGGGTCACATAGGAGTAACTGACATGGCACAGAAAAGCGAAAAATAAAAAGGTGTATATCATCAAGGCAGTGTGTAGTGGGTATATATAAACCGCCATTTCTGCCTTGCAACACATTCTTTATTCATGGGAAACGCTGGGAAGACGGAAAGAGCAGATAACTACTCCTCCACCCCACCCCCCCACCCAACCTTCTTGTTTCATAACTGCATAAGATACATTATGCAGCTTTTCATTTTTGAAAAAGATCCTCTATTTCTACGGGTTTTTCTCCCTTTTTCCCCAGAGATATGCTACCCGAATACTTCCGGGCACTAGTTTTTCCCGCCGTCATTCATTATACTAAAGAGTTCACTCCCTTACGTCAGGGACCCCTCCCCCTACAACATTGGAAATCATTTTTGGAAGAGGATCTAAAAAGTGTTGTCTGCCCATGAAGCACTACAAGTGATTTAATGAAAATCATTCCAGAAATGATGTGTTTGGTATTATTACTTCAAAGTCCTTTCGGTTACTACACAATTACATACACCATGGAATTCCACATATACTGCAATTCCTATAACTCCATACATAATGTGTGCCTCGGTTTCTTGCATTTATCGTGAATTTGTAGTGTGTTAAACCTTTCTCACTGTGATACTAGTGTAAAGATCATCTAGAAAATGTGATAATTATGTATGTATTGCCTTTCGTTTTAAATTCAATAATGTTACTGTACATACGTCTGTTGCAGTGTCCGTAAATTCGTGTACAGAATCAAAGCAAAGTGTGTATGTTGTACAAGGGACATGTAGAGCGGATGGCTGGCTGGTGATTTACGGCCTATCAGTCTTTGTAGGCTATTATAAGGCCATTAGGTAGGCCTACGAAAATCACTAGAATATAGTAAACGCAAATCAAGTCACGATGTCCCCATTCATTCGCCTCTTGCGAATCGCGCAGGGAGATGCAGTGGGTCAGTTCTTCACCCCCAACCCACAAGAGGTACATGTAGAGAGACTGAGCTGGGGCTGGAAAACCCGATGTTTCTAGTCGTCAGCCAGGATCCATTTCGATTTGACGGAGTTGCCTCCCTTGCCTTCGAAACCGCGACACTGCTTACGCGTCCGTCCCAGTTTTCTCTCTCTGCAATAAGCTCCCTTTGTTTCTCTCTCTGTGTGTGTGTGTGTGTGTGTGTGTGTGTGTGTGTGTGTGTGTGTGTGTATCTCGGTCTGCTTGCCTGTCTCTGTCTCTCACCTATCTCAATTTCCACCGGTCTGTCCGCCTGCTCGATTCCGTCTGTACGTTCCTCTCCCCATATCCGTCCGTTTGTCCGTCAGTGTCCACCTGCCCCTCTCTTTCTGTCTCTTCCTTACCTCCCCACGAGGCAGTGGTGGGACCGAGGGGTCTAGGCTTACCCAAATGCAGGTTGGTGGACCGAGTACCTCACCAAGCCGACTGTGCCGTACACTGACGTGTATTTATTCCATATGTGCACCTTCTTCAAGGTTGCAGCAGTTGCTTCACTCTCATAAAGTGGAGATCTGATGTTTTTACCCCCCCATGTTCCTATTTAATAAAGATACAAATGGTTCCGCAATAAAAAAGAGTTTTTTCTCTTTATTTTTATAATTTCGATTTGAATGAGTGGACAATTAAGCGGGTCCTATGAAGCATGTGTTTGCACAGATTACCCTTGTGTGTGTTTGTGTGTGAGACAGACAGAAACAAACACAGACAGACAGACCAGACACAGACACAAACACAGAGAGAGAGAGAGAGAGAGAGAGAGAGAGACATAGACACAGAGAGAGACATAGACACAGAGAGAGACAGCAAAAGAGAGAGAGACATAGACACCGAGACAGAGAGAGAGAGAGAGAGAGAGAGAGAGAGAGAGAGAGAGAGAGAGAGAGAGACAGACAGACACACAGAGAGACACACAGACAAAGAGAGAGAGAGAAATAGACACAGACGCAGAGAGAGAGACACACAGAGAGAGAGAGAGACAGAGAGAGAGAGACAGAGAGAGAGAGAGAGACAGAGAGAGTGAGAGAGAAAGAGAAACAAAGTGAAAGAGTGACAGCAGAGACAGTGACAGAGAGAAAGAGTGACAAAGAAAGAGAGAGAGAGAGAGAGAGAGAGAGAGAGAGAGAGAGAGAGGGGGGTGGGTGGGGGTGGGGGGGAGTGGGAGGCAACCAGCCTGCAGGAGAGACAGACAGACACAGACAAGTGAAACACTGGGAGACACACCAGAAACAAGTTCAAACAAATAGAATGTCAACAACACACAAGGGAAAAAAAACTGGGTAAAAGACTTTATATCATGTACGAAAATCAACAGAGTACCAATGAACAGCACTGTTACAGTTACTCTAACAATAATTGACCAGTGCTACGAAAATATACAGCACCTGTAGAATGTTCAGGATAGACAAGTGGACAAACTGACGACTTTCACACATTAGGACATACCACTGTAGATTCCCATTTCAACATTTATTCTTCTGATAAATGCAAGTCACGTCCATGTTACAACATGCTGAGTCAAAGACTGAAATGACGTAATTAGGAGGGACAATGAGGAACAGTCAAGAAGGGGTTGTCTCTCTTAGATTACATTCCCAAACATCTCCCTTTTTTTCTTTTTTTTTTTTCTTTCTCGAAAATATGTATCTTGAGAACTGTCCTGGCATTGTTAACGAATAAATGTAGTTCCAGGTACTGTTTTGTATTATTGTCTCAAACAGTTAGTACTACTACTACTACAACAAATAAAACACTTTGAAGAACTCAACATTTTAGTGAAACTCTTTTAACCAAATTAACGTAATAATTTCCTGAAAGGTCGACTTCTTCCAATTACTGTTTAGGAAGAAATTTGTCAGTCACAAACCCAAAAGTCCCTCCATTATAAACTGATTTTCTCTTTAGAATGAACATTTTAGAATAAACAGACTTTAATTTATATCTACAATCCTCTCGCTCCCAAGTCAAATAATTATCACTACCAGTGAATTAGGAACCCAACTTGACGGCTATGAAATCCAACACATATAAAGTAATCCATGGAAAATTTGTAATCCAATCCAGCACACTCGTGGAATAATACTCCAGTATGTGCACACAATGCTATATTCACCACAGCACCCACATTCACACGCACATAAGGCGGAGAAACCTCAACGCCTTCACTTTGCTCTGCTTTTAACACATTGTTTGTGCAATAACTGCGCACACACTTCTTCCTCCCTGAAACGAGCTGGTTTGGAAGCTGTGTACCCAGCAGACGATCTTGTAACTCGCTTGTCGGGCGTAGCGACTTCCTTCGGATCGCCGGTGTCAGCGGGTTTTGATGACTCTTCTGCTGGCGGTAGATCTGGCATGACGATCTCCTGCGGAGGTGGGAGTTGTTGTAGGTGTTTTCTATTACGGCGCAAGACTCCACCTGGTGAGTTGACCAGATAGGTACGGTTTTCTTGATCTGCGGCGACAATAGTGCCGTGATTCTTCCAGCTGTTCTCGGAATCCATCTTGATCAGAACGTCGTCTCCCGGTTTCAGTTTAGACAGAGGCTTGGCACTGTGCCGTCTGTCGTAACAGAACTTGTAGCTCTCCTTAGCTTTCCGGTCTGCTTGACGTATGTCTGCGTCTTTGACAGGGAAAGGAATCAGGTTTTCTGGGAGTTTGGGGATCAAGGTTTTGAGCGTTCTCCCCATCAGGGCAACTGCAGGACTAACCCCCGTGCTGGAGTGAGGGGTAGACCTGTAGTTCATCAAAGCGATCTCAAACGACCGCTGTTGCAGTAGCGTCTTTGCTACTTTCACTGCACTTTCAGCCGCTCCATTTGCTTGTGGGAAACCTGGGCTGCTGGTCATGTGGTTGAAGTCAAATTCCTGTGCAAAATGCCGGAATTCTGCACATTGGAATTGTGGTCCGTTATCACTCACTAGAGTGTCTGGAATCCCATGAGTAGCGAACAGCTGAGTCATTTTCTTGATAATGACTGCGGATGTTGTAGAATGGAGGGGCAGTACCTCCAGCCATCTTGAGTAGTAGTCCACTACTACCAGGTACTCTCTGCCCTGGTGAGTGCACAAATCTGCTCCCAATCGTTGCCATGGTCGTTCTGGTAATGGAGTTGGTCGTAGCGGCTCGTTTTTCTGTGACGGTCGCTTTTGTCGGCACTCTTTGCACGTGTCAATGAGGTTCTTTAGGTCTCTGCTCAGTCCTGGCCACCAGACTGATGACTGAGCATTCTGGCGGCATTTGTGAAGACCTTGATGAGTCCCATGCAGTTTGTTCAGCACCTCTTCTCGCTGACTTCTTGGAACTACAATTCTGCCATTGTAGACCAATAGTCCTCGGATAAGCGACAGTTCTCCCTGTGCTTGGTGAAACGCTTGAAGATTGGCTGACGGTTTCACTGGCCAACCTCTCAGGACGTACTCCATGACTTGTTGCAGTTCCGAGTCATGGACTGTTGCTGCACGAAGCTTTTCCAGGCGCTGTGGGGTAACAGGCCAACCCGACTCCACTGAATCAACATAAGCGGCTATTGTTTCAGCGGTTTCTTCATCCTCTGCTGTGTGCGGCACTGGGCTCCTGGACAGGGCATCGGCGATGATGATCTGCTTGCCCGGCACATGAACAACTTGTGCCTTGAACCGCATCAATCGGATCAGTAGTCTCTGGCACCTCACTGGGGCTTTGTCAATGTCTTTGTTCTTCATCAGCGGGACCAAGGGCTTATGGTCGGTTTCGAGCACAAAACTGTCCAGCCCAATCAGGTATTTGGCGAACTTCTCGCACGCCCATGTGGACGCTAGGCACTCTTTTTCTATCTGAGCGTATCGCTGTTCTGCATCAGTCAGAGTTCTGGATGCGTATGCTATGGGAACAAGCTTGTCTCCATGCCACTGTAACAGTGCTGCACCCAAGCCATAGCTACTGCTATCAGCGCTCACCACAGTCTTTCTCTCTGAGTTGTAGAATCCCAGGGCTTGTGATGACGACAGTTGTTTCTTTACTGCCTCAAATGCCTTCTGCTGAGCTGGACCCCAAATCCACGCAGTGTTCTTCTTCATGAGATCCGTGATGGGTTTCATAGTAGTAGCCATCCCAGGTACGAACCTACCCAGGTAGTTGAACATGCCGCAGATCGTTCTCAGTTCGGTGAGCGAGGTGGGCGTTGGCATTTCTGTGATCGCTCTCACTTTTTCTGGATCTGGCCGGACTCCATCAGCACTGATGATATGACCAAAGTATTTCACCTCAGTCTTCTTGATGTGACACTTTTCTTTGTTGAGTCTGAGCCCACTCTGTTCTATTCTTTTCAGAACGGCATCCAATCGTTCGTCATGTTCTTCTTCCGTTCTTCCATAGACGATAGTATCGTCCATGATTGCATCACAGCCTTCCAAGCCTTCCAAGGTCTCTTTCATCTTAGTCTGGAAACTCTCCGGCCCTAGTGAAATTCCCATCGGAACACGCTTGAAACAAAATCGGCCAAATGGAGTTATGAATGTGGTCAACAGCGAGCTTCCTTCAGACAGTGGAATCTGAAAGAAACCTGACGATGCATCAAGTGTTGTGAAGAACTTTGAGCCAGCCAGTTTCGGAGCAATGTCATCCAAGTTTGGTAGCATGCAGTGTGGTCTTTTGACTCCTTCATTCAGTCTCTTGAAATCAACACAAATCCTCACACTGCCGTTGGGTTTTACAACAGGTACCATAGGAGCACACCAGTCAGTGGCCTCCTTCACTTCTTGGATAATGCCTGCTTTTTCCATGCGTTGCAGTTCAGCTTTAACCTTTTTCTGCAAAGGAAAGGGAACTCGCCGCGCTGTCGTGACGCAGTAGGGATTGATTCCTGCTTTCATTTTGATGTCCACCGGATCCGTTTTCAAAAGTCCAGTTGCACCAAAAACATTCTCGTGTACTTCTTCTACACGTTTCACAAGGCCCATCTTCTCTGCGACATTTCTGCTCAACAGGTTACTACCTGTACGATTTCTGACCACAATGACTCTGTACTTGAAAGTCTTGTTCTTTACAGTGCTCTTTGCAAAGAATTCTCCACGTGTGGTCAGTTTTCCTCCCGGTGATGTCAAAATAATTCTTGTTTGCTTCAGCCTCGGCTTGATGCTGAAATTGTCGAATGTCTTGTCATTGATGATCGTGATGTCAGCGCCCGTGTCGATTTTAAACTTGACGTCATTCCCTTTTATCTTCGGCAGGGTAATGGTCCATGGCTGCGTGTTGTCTGTGATAACGCTGTCTAGTGTGGCACTGTGTACACTGTGGCACATGCGCTCAAAGTGTCCCCTTTTGTTGCATTTTCTACATGATCTCTCTTTTGCTGGACACTGTCTCTCTTGTCCATGTTCATATCCACACCGTCCACATTTACGTGTGGCTTGGTTCTGTTGGTGGTATGTCCCTCGGCCCCTACCCTTACGAGGATAGGCCTCTCGGTTTCTCTGTCCACCTTCATCTCTCTGTCTGCCTCTACCTCTGGTCTCATCAACGGAAGCGGCGGCTGCGCCTCCTTCTTGCTGCTTCATTTGTAGTTTGATTTGCTCATGCTGTCTCGCAATTTCAAGAGCTTTCTCTAGATTGAGATCATGAATCAACTGCAGCTTCTCTTTCAGTTTGTAGTCATTCAATCCAACAACAAGTCTGTCCCGAACTTGGTCTTCAGTATCTTTGTATTCACAGTGAGCAACGAGGGCATGAAGAGAACGATAGAATTCTTCTATTGTTTCTGACTCTTTCTGTCTTCTTTCTTGAAACTTTGTTCTCTCATAAATTATGTTCCTTTTCACCAAGAAGTAGGAGTCGAATTTACTCACGACTGTTTCGAAGTCTTTGTCATCTTCATCAACTTCACTGGCGTCTTCTCCCTCTCCAACGGTCTTCTTGCCGAACTTCAGTATTTCAAATATCTTCTCAGATTCCTCTCCCATCACATAAAGCAACGTGTCTCTTTGGGTTTCTGGCTCTTCCTTTGACAGCTTACTTGCATTTCGGTAGCGACGAAACTGCTTGATCCAATGAGACCATTCTTCAGGCTTGAACGAGAAGTGTGGCGGCGGTTGAAGGTTCTGCATCTTGATATTTCTTTTGAAGTTCCCGTCGATAAGTCAATTTCTGTTATCACTGTTGACCAAAACGGGATCCCACTTCTGACACCATGTTCAGGATAGACAAGTGGACAAACTGACGACTTTCACACATTAGGACATACCACTGTAGATTCCCATTTCAACATTTATTCTTCTGATAAATGCAAGTCACGTCCATGTTACAACATGCTGAGTCAAAGACTGAAATGACGTAATTAGGAGGGACAATGAGGAACAGTCAAGAAGGGGTTGTCTCTCTTAGATTACATTCCCAAACAGTTTTCCATTGTGCTTTATGACAAAATCAGTAGGCTACCATGCACAGTTCATTGTAACATCAACTAAGTACTTCGATAACTCTGCAAGAACAACAGAGGTTCTGTCAAAGACTCTACATGCCAAACTGACTAACTTCAAGAGGTGCACACTGACACTGGAGAGAGAGAGAGAGAGAGAGAGAGAGAGAGAGAGAGAGAATGAGAGAGAGAGAGAGAGAGAGAGAGAGAGAATGAGAGAGAGAGAGAGAGAATGAGAGAGAGAGAGAGAGAGAGAGAGAGTACATGTATCAAAGCAAGGTCAATGAGACAGACAGGACAGAACATCACTTCATCAGTCTTACAAACAAGACCTCCTCAATGAATACTTTACAAATAAAAGGATGGTGCAATGTCTTGCATCTCTGCATAGAACATGTTGCACTGAATGCATCTCTTTCAAAGTTAAAGTTCTGTGAATGAATGACTGACAGGAAGTTTACTATATTGATATATATTGTATCTGATGTTATTTAAAGAACATCACGAAGTCACAGAGACGGAACACACATTCTAGAAGAGCAGGTCGTTGTATAATGGAACTTGTCTTCATCCCAAAAACCAGTCGCTACAGCAGCTGAGGAGAGATGAAGATGGGGATCTGTCTAGAGACCTGCTCAAATTGAACATCTCTATGTCTCTTTTGTGGAACTTCTGTTCACCTCCAACTGTCCCGCCTGCTATATTTGCTTACATCCAGTTGGCAATGACTACAGCTACAGCCCCCCCTTCCCCTTCTCACTGTCAGAGAGACACTGTTTGCTGCTTCCGTCAGCCTAAATATCTATTAACACCTTAATCTGAATTCATTCTAGGACCCATATAAGAATGAGAGGAGAAAGAAAGATGGGGACAAGGGAGAAAGCGAGAAAGAGAAGAAAGAAGAGGAAGACAAAATTAAAGATAAAAGAAGAGAGAGATAGAGACATAGACACAGCCAGAGAGACATAGACAGAGACAGAAACAGAGACAGAGAGAGAGAGAGAGAGAGAGAGAGAGAGAGAGAGAGAGAGAGAGAGAGAGAGAGAGAGATAGAGACAGACAGAGACAGAGACACAGAGAAAGAGAGAGAGAGAGAGAGAGAGAGAGAGAGAGAGAGAGAGAGAGAGAGAGAGAGAGAGAGAGAGAGAGAGACAGAGAGAGAGAGAGAGAGAGAGAGACAGAGAGAGAGAGAAGAGAGAGAGAGACAGAGAGAGAGAGAAGAGAGAGAGAGAGAGACACTCACAGAAAGAGAGAAAGAGAGGAGAGAGAGAAGCAAGCAGGCAAGCAGGCAGGCAAGCAGTCAGGCAGTCAGGCAGACAGAGAGACAGACAGACAGACAGAAGACAGACAGACAGACAGGCAGGCAGACAGGCAGGCAGACAGGCAGGCAGACAGGCAGGCAGGCAGGCAGGCAGGCAGACAGACAGACAACCCCTGACATTCATTATGAATCCTTAACTCACCCATCCCTACCCCTTGATTTATGAATGCTTAATGATTACAAAGATGAAAAGTGGTAATACTCATTGAAAGAATAACACAAATTAATATGCATAAGGTCCAAATTAACTAAACTAACTCTCAATATTCCAAAATCCATTCTTACACACAAACAACTGTGGCATCATTACATAACTCCATCTCAAAAACTTCTCTCCCTTGAAAAATGAAAATACAGGGAGACATATTACAACATAACCATGTACGACACACCATTTTCTATGTTGCATTGTTAGTGGAATATAACATTTTGGAAAAAAGTTGTGTGATGGCTTTGTGCGAAAGTGTGTCCTGATGTGTTACTGTGCTGTTTTAAAATGAGGAAATGGCTGTTTTCACAGCAACAAATTCACACATCACAAAAGCACTTGATAACACAGCACTGCACAGCACATCACCAGCACACCAAAGCACATTATGCACTCAGTGGTTTAGGAATCACAGAGGAACAGGAACAGTCATTGATGAAATGATGAAAAGAAGAACACTAGAATCAGAAGCAGATATCTAACAAGAACTTTGCTGTGACCTTGACACAGAACATGTACATACGTAGGTCATATTTGATCATGATTCACAGTGAGTATAGCTAATTCACAGGGTATATCCAGCCAGAGCAGTACAGGCCCTGATAAAAGTTTGATACTGTTTCAAATGTTAAGAACACATTCCTGTTTTGGCAGCACTCTCAAAGAAATTTTTTTCAGTTTGCAGACCTTGGATTAAGCCATCCTCAATAGACACAGGCATGCCAATGTTTCTAACACTTCTAAAGCTGGTATGAATTCGATGGTCAAGAGTTCACTGAAACACGGTAAAAAGTTTAATCAGGTCCACATCACAAAATTCATTGCAGATTTCCAGTTTTTGTTCACTGGCAAACCAACCAGTCCATCACTTATATTAAACAAATACACCCCTCCCTTTAAAAGACTTGACTTTTTTTTTCAAGACTTATAAAATTATCTAAATTCATAATTTCATTGTATTTTCTTGACTGTATAAAAAAATAAGACACAGGGACTTAGGGCTGGAGCAACTTGTTGCGACCCCTCATCGGCTGGAACCTCTGGTGCTTCGGGCTTTCAGGGCCTGATTCTGAAAGTTGACAAACCGACGGGTTCCAATGGCTCCAGGAACAAGCTGCAGATCAAGTTTACCCAATGAGATCTCCTCCCTTCCCCAGCAGACCTCCCCATGCTGCACCTGTTGTCCTGGGCTCCAAAGGAAACCCCCAGCACAGGCTTTCGTCAGAGGGGGTGAGGGGTGGGGGGCATAGGGGGGAGGTGGTCACGCAGACTGAAGGGTTTGGGGGGCTTGGCAGCAGACTTCTCCATGGAAACCAGCTTTGCCATTGCATCGTGCCACAGAGGTCCTGCCTTCCCTTGCAGCCAGTTTCCAAGGTCTTGAAGCATTGAGGGGGTATAGCATGCCACCTCTAGCAGCATGTCAAACAGCTGCCTCAGGAAAGCTTGGTTTTCTGCAAAAATGATGAATTGCGTTTCAAGAAGCAGACGCATTAAGTCAAATAGCAGTCTACGAAAATATGTTTTCATTCACTGCAAAATAGTGCAAATCCGGTGACAAACAGCTGCTCCTGGAGAAAAAAAAGTAATTTTCAGCAAAAAGTGTGAGTTCCATGTCAAGCAGTACAAATTCACGTCTAACGTTCAGAAAATATTAATTCTCTGCAAACAGTGCAAATTGTACGTCACATAGCCACTTTTGTAACAGCTTCTCTTTTTTTTTTGCACATGTTGGGAAGTGAGCATCAAACGACACTTTCTGAAATGTTGCAATCTCCTTCAGTGGTAAATTCAAAGCTTCCTCTTCAGTGCAGAGAAAACAGCAAACAATGTTATTTTCATTGACTAGAGGCCTGTATTGAGATATAATGTACATACAGAGCCTATAAACACCATGACTTGCTATGGATTGTGACTACATACAAGTCTTGCACATAATTATGTGAGTGCTGTACGATGCAATGCCATCATAGGAAAGAAATGACAACTCTAGAACAGACTACACAGGGGGTAGAAGTCTACTTTAGAGTATTGTAAAAGATTTGAGAAGTTTCTGCAGATGAGATTTGTCTGATTCCTTGCTTTCCTTCATACTTGCAAATAAAGACTTTTCTCTATGTCAAAGTCTTTCCTTCAGCAACTGCTGCATGCTGTTGTTGTTGTTGGTGCGTACCTGGGCTAAACACTCCCAGGATCACCCAAGTGGGTGAGATGATTGTGTGTGTGACTGTTTTTGAACACCCCGCCGTGTAGGCAGCCAAAACCTGCTCTATCCTGTTCACATGCACTCATGCACCAGACACTGCAAATTTGTACTTTCACAGTGAATCAGGTGATTACCTGTGATCACTCATGTCTTGATGGTTAACCATCCACCTGTCTTCAGGCAACCTTTCATATGCGGGAAAATGGTTCCCTTGCCTGTCAACAGGAAGGCTATTTACTTATTGACATGCATCCCCATGTGGATTGGGAAGAAGACTAGACGCACCATGTCTCCCTATGAGATTCACAAGAGGTGACTGACCTGAGCTCAGCCTGCCCTCATTCTAACACTTCTGGTGATTTTCATGGTCAATGTCCTTACATAGCCTACAAAGGCTGACAGGCCGCAAAACCTCACCAGTCCAATCCTTTATCTACATGCTACCATTTACCTGTCCCTATATGTATGGTTACCTGATTCGGTCTGCAGAGCTATGAACAGTTGACTCCGGATGTAGGGTTTGAGTGGATGCTTCTTCAAAGGCCTGTCCCCATAGTGGTAAAGTCGACCTGCCACACAGCATTGATGGTCAAATACACAATGGGGTAATTTTGTTTTTAATCCTCCACAAACAGGTTGAGAAATAACAGTGTGAGACTCATAGGTTGCCAGGAAAGACTTAAAAATATGATGGCATAGTTTAAGAGAGGAGACAGAACTCACAGAAAAATTAAGAACAGTTAGAAACTAACAGCCCTCCAAAAAAAAGGTTTGACATAGAACAATGCACAAATTAGAAAAGATACTAACACAGAACACCGAAGAAATGAAATAAAAGGTTTGGGAAAAAATTACAATGGACAAGAGGAAGTGCAGGACTTGCAAAGGAGCTCAAGAAAAAACTCATTTCAATTCCACAAAACTAGCAGAGAAGATCTTAAGAGAGAAAACCAAAACAAATCAAATTCAACAGAATGCTTGAGAGATTAAATAGAAGTCACAGAAGAGTTTTTTGATAGAAAAATGAGAAGCTCACAGAAGAGTTTAAGAGAGAAAAACTGAAGAAGTCACAAATGAATTAGAGCTACAGAGCTACAGAGCTATAGAGAGAGAGAGAGAGAGAGAGAGAGAGAGAGAGAGAGAGAGATAGATAGATAGATAGATAGATAGATAGATAGATAGATAGATAGATAGATAGATAGATAGATAGATAGATAGATAGATAGATAGATAGATAGATAGATAGATAGATAGATAGATAGATAGATAGATAGATAGATAGATAGATAGATAGATAGATAGATAGATAGATAGATAGATAGATAGATAGATAGATAGATAGATAGATAGATAGATAGATAGATAGATAGATAGATAGATAGATAGATAGATAGATAGATAGATAGATAGATAGATAGATAGATAGATAGATAGATAGATAGATAGATAGATAGATAGATAGATAGATAGATAGATAGATAGATAGATAGATAGGTTAGACAGATAGAGGTTAGACAGATAGAGAGAGGTTAGACAGATATAGAGAGGTTGAGGGAGGGAGGGAGGGAGGGAGGGAGGGAGGGAGGGAGGGAGGGAGGGAGGGAGGGAGGGAGGGAGGGAGGGAGGGAGGGAGAGAGAGAGAGAGAGAGAGAGAGAGAGAGAGAGAGAGAGAGAGAGAGAGAGAGAGAGAGAGAGAGAAAGAGCAACAACGAAACAAAAGAAATTACAGAAAAGTTGCAAGAAAGAAAAATGAGGAACTCACAGAAGAGCTTGAGGATGGCAGAAAAATGCTTGGTGTCAGGCAGTTTCTGGTGGCGCCACTTGTCCACCAGGGATTGGATACAGCGCTGCCCCACCTCGCGCTGGATGAACCGTTTGTCCTGGTACAGACACAGCAGCTCCACCACGCTTAACTGCCATGCCTCTTCCTCTGCAACATACACAGCAGAGATGGTGGCGTTTTACATAGTGACTCATTACTCATTCTGGGGGCTCAAGCCACTTTACACTTTACCCCCTGACCTGTATGCTGCCTGGTCCATCTTCTACTGGCACCTGAAAATGAACACAGTGACAGACAGACAGGACTAATGTAGGTACCAGACCTGACAATGAACACAGTGACAGACAGACAGGACTAATGTAGGTACCAGACCTGACAATGAACACAGTGACAGACAGACAGGACTAATGTAGGTACCAGACCTGACAATGAACACAGTGACAGACAGACAGGACTAATGTAGGTACCAGACCTGACAATGAACACAGTGACAGACAGACAGGACTAATGTAGGTACCAGACCTCCCAATGAACACAGTGACAGACAGACAGACAGGACTAATGTAGGTACCAGACCTGACAATGAACACAGTGACAGACAGACAGACAGGACTAATGTAGGTACCAGACCTGACAATGAACACAGTGACAGACAGACAGGACTTATGTAGGTACCAGACCTGACAATGAACACAGTGACAGACAGACAGGACTAATGTAGGTACCAGACCTGACAATGAACACAGTGACAGACAGACAGGACTTATGTAGGTACCAGACCTGACAATGAACACAGTGACAGACAGACAGGACTAATGTAGGTACCAGACCTGACAATGAACACAGTGACAGACAGACAGGACTTATGTAGGTACCAGACCTGACAATGAGCACAGTGACAGACAGACAGGACTAATGTAGGTACCAGACCTGACAATGAACACAGTGACAGACAGACAGGACTAATGTAGGTACCAGACCTGACAATGAACACAGTGACAGACAGACAGGACTTATGTAGGTACCAGACCTGACAATGAACACAGTGACAGACAGACAGCACTAATGTAGGTACCAGACCTGACAATGAACACAGTGACAGACAGACAGGACTAATGTAGGTACCAGACCTGACAATGAACACAGTGACAGACAGACAGGACTAATGTAGGTACCAGACCTGACAATGAACACAGTGACAGACAGACAGCACTAATGTAGGTACCAGACCTGACAATGAACACAGTGACAGACAGACAGCACTAATGTAGGTACCAGACCTGACAATGAACACAGTGACAGACAGACAGGACTTATGTAGGTACCAGACCTGACAATGAACACAGTGACAGACAGACAGGACTTTAGGTACCAGACCTGACAATGAACACAGTGACAGACAGACAGGACTAATGTAGGTACCAGACCTGACAATGAACACAGTGACAGACAGACAGGACTAATGTAGGTACCAGACCTGACAATGAACACAGTGACAGACAGACAGGACTAATGTAGGTACCAGACCTGACAACGAACACAGTGACAGACAGACAGGACTAATGTAGGTACCAGACCTGACAATGAACACAGTGACAGACAGACAGGACTTATGTAGGTACCAGACCTGACAATGAACACAGTGACAGACAGACAGGACTAATGTAGGTACCAGACCTGACAATGAACACAGAGACAGACAGACAGGACTTTAGGTACCAGACCTGACAATGAACACAGTGATGGACAGACAGGACTAATGTAGGTACCAGACCTGACAATGAACACAGTGACAGACAGACAGGACTTATGTAGGTACCAGACCTGACAATGAACACAGTGACAGACAGACAGGACTAATGTAGGTACCAGACCTGACAATGAACACAGTGACAGACAGACAGGACTAATGTAGGTACCAGACCTGACAATGAACACAGTGACAGACAGACAGGACTAATGTAGGTACCAGACCTGACAATGAACACAGTGACAGACAGACAGGACTAATGTAGGTACCAGACCTGACAACGAACACAGTGACAGACAGACAGGACTAATGTAGGTACCAGACCTGACAATGAACACAGTGACAGACAGACAGGACTTATGTAGGTACCAGACCTGACAATGAACACAGCGACAGACAGACAGGACTAATGTAGGTACCAGACCTGACAATGAACACAGTGACAGACAGACAGGACTTTAGGTACCAGACCTGACAATGAACACAGTGACAGACAGACAGGACTAATGTAGGTACCAGACCTGACATTGAACACAGTGACAGACAGACAGGACTTATGTAGGTACCAGACCTGACAATGAACACAGTGACAGACAGACAGGACTAATGTAGGTACCAGATCTGACAATGAACACAGTGACAGACAGACAGGACTAATGTAGGTACCAGACCTGACAATGAACACAGTGACAGACAGACAGCACTAATGTAGGTACCAGACCTGACAATGAACACAGTGACAGACAGACAGGACTAATGTAGGTACCAGACCTGACAATGAACACAGTGACAGACAGACAGGACTTATGTAGGTACCAGACCTGACAATGAACACAGTGACAGACAGACAGGACTAATGTAGGTACCAGACCTGACAATGAACACAGTGACAGACAGACAGGACTAATGTAGGTACCAGACCTGACAATGAACACAGTGACAGACAGACAGGACTAATGTAGGTACCAGACCTGACAATGAGCACAGTGACAGACAGACAGGGCTAATGTAGGTACCAGACCTGACAATGAACACAGTGACAGACAGACAGGACTAATGTAGGTACCAGACCTGACAATGAACACAGTGACAGACAGACAGGACTTATGTAGGTACCAGACCTGACAATGAACACAGTGACAGACAGACAGGACTAATGTAGGTACCAGACCTGACAATGAACACAGTGACAGACAGACAGGACTAATGTAGGTACCAGACCTGACAATGAACACAGTGACAGACAGACAGGACTAATGTAGGTACCAGACCTGACAATGAACACAGTGACAGACAGACAGGACTAATGTAGGTACCAGACCTGACAATGAGCACAGTGACAGACAGACAGGACTAATGTAGGTACCAGACCTGACAATGAACACAGTGACAGACAGACAGCACTAATGTAGGTACCAGACCTGACAATGAACACAGTGACAGACAGACAGGACTAATGTAGGTACCAGACCTGACAATGAACACAGTGACAGACAGACAGGACTAATGTAGGTACCAGACCTGACAATGAACACAGTGACAGACAGACAGCACTAATGTAGGTACCAGACCTGACAATGAACACAGTGACAGACAGACAGGACTAATGTAGGTACCAGACCTGACAATGAACACAGTGACAGACAGACAGGACTAATGTAGGTACCAGACCTGACAATGAACACAGTGACAGACAGACAGGACTAATGTAGGTACCAGACCTGACAACGAACACAGTGACAGACAGACAGGACTAATGTAGGTACCAGACCTGACAATGAACACAGTGACAGACAGACAGGACTAATGTAGGTACCAGACCTGACAATGAACACAGTGACAGACAGACAGGACTAATGTAGGTACCAGACCTGACAATGAGCACAGTGACAGACAGACAGGACTAATGTAGGTACCAGACCTGACAATGAACACAGTGACAGACAGACAGACAGGACTAATGTAGGTACCAGACCTGACAATGAACACAGTGACAGACAGACAGGACTAATGTAGGTACCAGACCTGACAACGAACACAGTGACAGACAGACAGAACTAATGTAGGTACCAGACCTGACAATGAACACAGTGACAGACAGACAGGACTAATGTAGGTACCAGACCTGACAATGAACACAGTGACAGACAGACAGGACTAATGTAGGTACCAGACCTGACAATGAACACAGTGACAGACAGACAGGACTAATGTAGGTACCAGACCTGACAATGAACACAGTGACAGACAGACAGGACTAATGTAGGTACCAGACCTGACAATGAACACAGTGACAGACAGACAGGACTAATGTAGGTACCAGACCTGACAATGAGCACAGTGACAGACAGACAGGACTAATGTAGGTACCAGACCTGACAATGAACACAGTGACAGACAGACAGGACTAATGTAGGTACCAGACCTGACAATGAACACAGTGACAGACAGACAGGACTAATGTAGGTACCAGACCTGACAATGAACACAGTGACAGACAGACAGGACTAATGTAGGTACCAGCACTACCTCCCCTCCAAGCTGGCTCACAGCAGCTTCAATGGTTTATCCACTAGAGCCAGCCATTACAGGCACCCAATTGTACTGCAGAGTGGAGAAAAGTAATGCTAGTTCAAGGAAAAGGGCCAAGTTTTTTTGTAAGCAAAACAGCAATGAAAATATTATCAGACTGCACGTCTTGTTTGAAATACATCTTATTTTTGTTGTTGATGAGAAAAGTGAAACTGTGTTTGAAGCTGATTTGAGTTCGCTTTTGGCATTAACGAGAGCAAATGATCGTGTGATTAGATCTTGTGATGTAGTACATTACTAGTGTGAGAAATACATTCAAAGTGGGATGTAGCATGTTCAAAGTGGAACAAAGTGAGCAAGCATCTCAGTGTCAATCAATTGGAAAGTGTTTAATGTACCACTTATTTTGCAGTAGTCGGTGTTTTCAAGTATGCTGTTGTTTTCCTCATCAGTTCAGTTCAGTTCAGTCTCTTAATCCTGAGATGGGTTGTTGAGGCACCACTGATGACTTTCGAACAATCTTCCTCCATCGATCTCAATCCTCTGTGGCTCGCTGTGAGTCAGCAAAGGTCAAGCCTGTCCACTCTTTGATGTTGTCTTCCCACCTCTTTCTCTGCCTGCCTCTCCTTCTCCCACCTGGTACGGTACCTTGCAGGATGGTCTTGGCCAGCTCACTGCCTCTTGACACGTGACCCGTATCACTTCAGCTTTCTACTTTTCACGATTGAGAGCAGGTCTTCGTACTGTCCAAATGCTCTCCTGATCCTGTTGCTGACTTCCTCATTCGTGACATGGTCTTTATATGAGATGTTCAGAATCTTGCGATAGCATCTCATTTCCAGGGCTTGTATCTGTCTCTGTAGTTCAGATGAGAGTGTCCAGGAGTCGCATGCATACAAGAATACGGAAATGGCCAGCGTGCCCATGAGCCTGATCTTCAACATATTTTCCTCATATGTAGTATCAAAAACACCCCTGACAGCACTTTTTCTTTCAGCACCTTGGCTGAGAATGGAATTCTAGGATCTTAGAACATGGAAAAAGCATGCAGTCTGCCACTGACAGCAAGCGTTGTAACCACTGAACTAGAGCCCTCACATCAAAATACCGATGATACTCCCACAGCCATAGACACTGTGCTAATCAAACTGTGAAACATAGAAACAGTAGGCATGAGTCCATAAAGATAACAGCATAAGATGCAGGCGAGAAATCATTGTAAAAACAGTCGCAAAAAGACAGAGCTACGGACTAGACAAGTGTCTTCACTGCCTGCCTACCTGAGCCTGCAAGCTCCTGCAGCTTCTGCATGATGATCTCCATCACACTGGGGGCGTCCTCTGCGAAGGGGGCATTCCAGTCACAGAGGGTTGCCAGGCACTGGCAGATCTGCAAAGATGCAGAGGCAAAGCTTGATCACCAAGGCAAGGATGTGACAGCCACGGGTCACTATGCCGTGTACGTCTTTTAGTCATGTGGTTATCTTTAATAAGAGGAAGGTATCCACATGCGTTAATATATATAACTGTCACTCAGGTTTAGGGAACAAGGCTGGGGAGTGACTGAGGGATACCTCATTGCCAGTCAAGTAGCCTGCTATTCCACACACACACCCCCCATTTATTTCCCATCTTCAATCCCCTTCTTCCCTTTCAACCACCCAAATCCCCTCCAGTCCCATCCCAACCCACCATTTCACTATTAATAAAAGTGCATTAAGAAATATAACAAATAACACAATGAAAATCACTTTCAAGTTATTTGCTTCAATCAGTTATGCATTACACCCAATCCACATAATTATAATAGCATAATTCAATGCAATGTTACATAAAACCATAATGGAACCTACCGCAACACAACACAACCAAACCACCTAGCATGACATAACATAGTGTGGCATGGCATGACCGCTGCAACAGTTAATAAAACATAGTGGAGACAAGACGGAGACAGAAGTCAGTCCTCACCCTGGAGAAGTTGCCATCATGTGGGACCCAGTGTCTGTGCAAGATGAACTCCATCACCGTCCACATCAACTCTGGCTCTGCATTCACAGAGAAAACACAAGAGTTTTACACATTTGAAAAAGAATCACTAAATGAGTTATGCAAGAATTCCAACTGAGCGAAAATGCCATCTTTCTGCAGAGCTATGGTCTTAGTAATTAATTGTAATTGTAATGTAATTAGGCCACCACTTATACTTTCTTCATCAACCTGTATTTTACTAATGAACAGTTTGATTTGTAAAGGCCTCTGGCCCATTATAACCTAATCATGCGCACAACATATTTGTTGTTTTCAAAGCTTTATGGCTGTGCCTGAAAGCAAAGGAAAGATACATTGCAGATGACCTTGATGTGACTGCACTCTCAGAAAGCCATTTCATCAAGGATATCAATGTGATGCTTTGCAGCAAACATACAGAAAATGTATTTCCGTCTTATGTCATCATTAGCAGGGTATCTAAACAAAAAATGCATTCATCTTTGTCTTCTTCATAATATGATAGAGGACAAATAGATATGGGAATCTTTGGTGAAAAAGTATCTCTGTATGTGTAACTCACTGATTCCCTAAACACTCATTTATCAATGTTATAAAAATACAACTCCCTGCAAAATACAGATCTGAAATGTCTGTAAAATTCATATCTTGCACTCTTTGTTAGAGTGATACACCAGTCTCATACAAAGTCAGCAACAAGGCACCCCCTCAGATCTCTGAGAAACCAAGTCTCATTTTGGACACACTGTAACCTTCATAGATTTTCTAAGTCATAATTATATAATTTCTGGATGCTCAATTATTTTTCCCCAGAATGTAGCAACATATTATATATCTTGATGGGC
>JAWQFJ010002995.1:28705-51205 GCA_034096865.1 Theodoxus fluviatilis | reverse complement strand
ATCAAAACTGATCTGGTGTTGTCTGAAGTTTATGTTTGTCTTGGTGAGCTGTCTCATTAGAGTATTCCTAATACAGAGATGAGACCTTGCAGGGGACAGACAAAACAAAAGTTTCTGACCACAGTCCCAGTGTTCTAACCACTGACCACTGTGGTACTCCACAACTTCATGGAAATTTACATCTGTCTCTTGATCTTAAATGTTGTATTTGAGCAGTGGAAACATAGTTCACTCTTTTCTCGTCACTTTCACTCCCCCCCCCCCCCCCCCCCCCCCCCCCCTTTAAAGTCCAGTGTAGCTGCCTGCTTCAACTTGTCTCCTTTCAGTGTTAATGTAAAATGTGTGTACCATAAAAGTAGAAACAGTTTTCTTGTTATATAATGTTATTTTCTTCCCCTCCACACTATCATGAGTGCTCCACAGAATAAGTTTATGCATAAAAACTGGAGCATCACTGAGCACTAAAACCGCATCATAGGTACAAGACTTACCACACTCAGCGAGATTGTTGTTGGCAGGAGTACTTGGCTGTGATTCCTGGCCCTGTGCAAGATATACATTGTCATTGAATCCTTCCATGAGCAGAGTTTTCATACAAAAAGCCACAGGACAGTTGTCACAGCAGCTACACAGAATAATCAATTAACTCTCTTCCGTTCTCTGATTATTCCCATTGCCTTGCTAAGCATACAGGTTGTTGATTAAAACCCCACATAAAAACACATTTTTCTTTAGAAAAAAAAGTTGTGGTTAAGGTAATATGGGAAAAAGGGGGCTGGTCTAAACTGTTTTCTTTCTTTCTTTTTAGAAGAGGCCAGATTGAGGATAAATCAAACTTTCACAGAAAACACACCAAACAAACAAAAAAACAACTTGAATTGTGGATTTCCTGAATCCTCATTGGGTAGGGAAGATGGGATAGTATGTGGTCCATTGTTTACTGTAAATTTTTTACTTTTATTATTATTATAATTATTATTATTATTATTATTTGCATAACAAAAGTTTAGGGTTGGCAGCAAAAAATATGGTTGGTTGGGTTACTATAACCACACACTTTTTAATGTTGTTGTTGGGGTTGTTTTTTGTTGGCTTATCAAGCACACAGTCAGGTACCAGCACCATCTCCACTCCATGGGGAACATTCCAACCTGACACTGTTTCAAGGCCATATATGAGGGTTAATGAACTCTTAAGATCCTGTATCGCCAATAGCCACCCACCCCACGTGGCTGTTACTTGACTGATTTTTCTCTACAAATTGCATAATCCTTAAAGGACTGGGGAATGAAACATGGGAATGACTTACAGGACCTCAAGAGTTTTAATCACACTACAGTGTGCCCTCACTGCCACCTGCTTTTACTCCTGGATGGGGGAGGCAATGCGAGTTAAGCACTTTGCCTGAGGATGCTACTCTAGAATCAGTGCAGTCTAGAATCAGTGCAGTCTAGAATCAGTGCAGTCTAGAATCAGTGCAGCCTAGAATCAGTGCAGTTTAGAACAGCTCTACTCCTAGCCACACGCAACTGCAGGCAAGCACCCTCGCCAGTGGACTACAGCAAAGCTGAGTGGTCTGTGTTCCTGCCTTGCAAATGGACAGCCAAGAAGCAATCTTGGGCAGTATCTAGAGCTGCTCACTTAGAGACTGAAGTATACTAAAAAAATGTATTTCCAAAACAAAAAAATCAAACAAACAAAAGTGTTTACCTGTACAGCAGCTTTGCTAGCTGGGGTTTTTGTTTTCATGGCCTTCTTCTGCGGCACAGGCTGAGTACTGTAGCAATACCATGGAAACGAAGATCAGACATGAACATGTGACTGAGCATGCAGAGACAAGGATAAAGTGGGGAAAATGACAGGAGATATTTCAAGCATAATGTCACTCACTCATTCATGCCTCAGTTTGAAAGGACAAGTCACATCACAGCTGCAACATCATGAGGACTAGAAGTCCACCCGTCTGCCACAAGGCAGAGACTCCCACTTCCAGCAGATGACCCTTGATGATGCTGATACCACACAGTGTTTCAGGTGGCCAATAGTTTAGCTACTGGAACAGGCCCAAAAAACTCCACAGCTATGAATTCCAGCAGATGACTATAACGTCTCATGGCAACTGCTGGGTGTGAAACACGTCTGTGCTGCATGCATGCAGACCTGTACATTGTGGAAAAGGCAGTTTGGTTTTATATATGTATATTGACCCAATTTGATGATAACAACCTGATTTCATTAATTGAAATTCAAACAGGTAATGGGCCTGCTGAGACTACAATCTGATAAAGAATTGTGAATAAGCTTGTACCTGAACTCCATACATCCATTTTCATCTAATGCCTGAAGTTTCTCTCCCAAAATCTCTCTCTCTCTCTCTCTCTCTCTCTCTCTCTCTCTCTCTCTCTCTCTCTCTCTCTCTCTCTCTCTCTCTCTCTCTCTCTCACTCTCTCTCACACACACACACACAGAGGATCTTTGCTATATTTCAGTCACACAAACTAAGAGGTTTAACTTACAAAAAAACTTACCAGCTTACCACAAGTGAACACAACCTAGGATATGATGAATGAAGATGACAGTAATGTTATAGCCCATCAACCTTTGTAGCCTATGTAAGGCCACAGACTACAGAATCATTACAGATGATCAGAGTAATGGAAAGTCAAGACTCAATTTTCCCAGGTAAAAGACTGCCAGGCTCTTGAAGGCAAAACAAAAACGACCACAGGGATCACTACCAGGTATTGGATTCCCTGGTTCAAATTGTGTAATTAATGAAGAACTGTTGTTTTCTCAATTAACAAAGTTATTTGCCTCTTTACAAATCACTCGGGGAGACACAGTGGGTATATTTTTACCCCCAACCTACAGGGGGTAAAGCATGGGATGTACACGCATACCTGGGCAGATCATCCATAGAGAGCAGGTGTGTTCTCTTCCTGCCTTGAGGCTGCCCTGGCCTTGCAGCAGGCATCCTGTTTGTCCCAGCTGTGGCAGTTGTCCCCGCAGTCCTGAGGCCACTGGGCATCTGCTTTCCTGCACCAGGAGAGCCGCCTGCCCAGTTCGAAGCCAGAGTGGTCCAGGCAGCCCCTGCCTTGGCTATCCTCTGCTTTGGTGGGTTGGGTGCCGTCCACTTGTCTGAAACAGGGTCAGGGACACCTGCCACCTTGTCCTCTTTGTGTGAGTGGTCTTCAGCACTGTGGCTGAGGGGCATTCCTGGATGTTGTACTGCACCCAGCCCAGGCACTGCTGTGGTCTCAGACAGCTTTACAGTGTTGGTGCTCGCTGTCTCCATCTTTATCCCAGCACCTCTATTCAGCATCATTGATCTGCCCACTTGTTCCAGCACAGTGGAAGTCTTCTCATTGTTCTGCCTGCCTATGCTGACAGCACTGTTCCCTTCTGCAACCATGGCAGGGGGCTGAGATTCCAGTTTTCCTGATGAGGAATCCCCAGAGGCTGCAGAGATAGAACGCTGCCGCTTGCGTGTCATGGGAACATGGCAAGACCCTTGGTCCTCTGACTCAACTCCCTCCATGGCTATTCCCTTCTCCATAGCAGTGGTCTCACTGGGTTCACTGTCTTCCCTGGACAGAAAAAGTTGCTGCTTGCGAGTAACTGGGGAAGATGAGCCGTCTCTAAGAAGACGAGCTGTAGGTGAGGTGGGGGACTGAGCTGGCCGAGTTGCTCCACAGTTTGCAGATGATGTGGACACACTTGAGGAATCCCCAGCAGCAGCAGAGATGGAACGCCGTCGCTGGCGAGTCATAGGAATGTGGCAAGAACCTGGGTCGTCTAACACGACACCCTCTATGGCTAGTCCCTTCTCCACAGCAGTGGTCTGACTGGGTTCACTGGATGGAGATAGTCGCTGCCTGCGAGTGATTGGGGACGATGAGCTGTCTCTTAGAAGACGAGCTGTAGGTGAGGTGGGAGACTGAGCTGCCTGAGTGGCTCCATAGTTTGCTGAGGCCCTCCTTGTCCGTGTAACAGGTGAGCTAGGAGATGTACTTCCTTTAGAAGACAAATCAAGTGATTGGGGAGTTTCAGCTCCTGTGCTGCTTCCTGAGACCTTCCTTTGTCGGGTCACTGGAGAAGAAGGAACGTGGAAGATACCAAGGTCATCATAAGTCTGGGGTTGTCGATTGGAGGATGACCCCACCTGCCCCTGAGTGGCAGCTGTCTCACTGATTCCCCGCCTCAAAAATCGTTGGCACTGGCGGGTCATGGGTCTATCTGCAGCAATATCTGTATCTGCAGGCATACCATCTGAAAATGGACTGTTGGAAGCTGCAATCTGTGGAAGTTTGCTCTGTGAAGGTGTGCTATCCAAATCTCTCCACCGACTCCTTTGTGCAGTTCTGCTTGTTTGTGAACTTGTGGGAGCACTTGGCAACACAGCAGAGGACCTGAAGACCTGGCCAGCTGCGCTTGTAGCTGCTTCAGGATTTTTGGAAGTAGCTGGTGAAGGACCTCCTCCTGCTGTCTCAAAAGCCTGCCTCATAGCCATCTTCTCCCTCAGCTGCATCATGTCACCAGCAGACAATGACTGAGACTTCGGAAGTGGCGCGTTAGCCCTCTTCATAGCAGCAGTGATCATGGCAGTTGCCCTTGCAGCCCTGATGTGTGCGGCCAACTTTGGTTGGGGCCGAGCTTGTGACCTTGGGGCAGCACCAACCCCAGACTGCCAGTCCCGAAGGCATTGCTGCTTGGGTGATGTGGGGCCTGAAGGCGAGCGGGATGAGGATGAAGAGGCTGCTGGCAGTGGCTTCTCTGCTCCTGCTGACTTGCGCTTCCTGATTATCACTGCAGGCCTGGCGGCATCTACAACTACAAAGATCAAAGCTCTGATGAGGGACTTACAAAGAAGTCTGCAACATTGCTTCAGCACATTCAGTTATGTGACTCTTGATCAGTTCCCAACAGTTGCATTTCAGAAATGGTAATATTTACAAAGTTCATTTTTAAAAAGTTCACAGTTGTTTAACAAATTCATAGGGAAAAGAGACGTAGCATATAAACACAATCTACACTTTACTATCAGCACTGTACTGCACTAAAACATTTGATGATGTTTGTCTGAGAGAGAGAGAGAGAGAGAGAGAGAGAGAGAGAGAGAGAGAGAGAGAGACAGAGAGAGAGAGAGAGACATATGAACAGAAGGCATTAACATATGTACATTGAATATGTACACAATGGCTCATTTAGGCATGTGTGCACTAACACCACATACACTTCACACTGCACACACACACTGCACACACACACACACACACTGCACACACACACACACTGCACACACAAACACTGCACACACACACACACTGCACACACACACTGCACACACACACACACTACACACACACACACACTACACACACACACACTGCAAACACACACACTGCACACACACACACACACACACACACACACTGCACACACACACACTGTACACACACACACTGCACACACACTGCACACACACACACACACTGCACACACACTGCACACACACACACACACTGCACACACTGCACACACACACACACTACACACACACACACACTGCACACACACACACACACTGCACACACACACACACACACTGCACACACACACACACACCGCACACACACACACTGCACACACACACTGCACACACACTGCACACACACACTGCACACACACACACACACACACACACACACTGCACACACATACACACACTGCACACACACACACACACTGCACACACACACTGCACACACACTGCACACACACACACACACTGCACACACACACACACACACACACACTCACACACACACACAACTAGATAATCTCAAACATAAATGCACATTAAAAAAAAAACACAAAAACACACACACACATGCACACCCACAAACACACACACATGCATACATACACACACAGACAGGCACAAACAAGTGCACAAACACACACACATGTGCACACACACACACACACACACACACACACACACACACACACACACAAACACATACACACACACGCACACACACAAACGCACACACACACACACACACACACACACACATGGGCACAAACACACAAATGCACAAACACACACACAAACACAAATGCACACACATGCACACATACACCCACACAGAGGCACAAACACACAAGTGCACAAACACACACACATCCACATACTTCAACCACTGACACAAGACACTTCATGACAACACTTAACCACTTACTTTGAGCTTGCACAGCAGCAGAGGCCACACTGACAGCTGCCTCCTCCTCAGCCTCACTGGGTGAGGGGGAGCTGGGGGAGGGTGGGCAGGGGGAGGGGGCAAGGGGGGAGAGAGGGGGGCCTATGGTCATGAAATCAAGAATGGTGGAGGTGGAGGGGGCAGGAGACACACACTGGCGAGACACATCTTCATTGTTAAATGCAATCTCGCCCTCCTCCAATTCATATTCAGAAGGACCACCAGAATCTGTAGCTGCAGCAACTGCTGCTGCTACGGTGTCTGAAGGAGTTACCAAAACAGCTGGGACTTTGGTACTTGCTGGCTCTGAGGTCACTGCCTGTTCTTCCACACCATCTGTCAGCAGCAACCCAGCCTCTGGAGAGTGCTGAGGAGATTGAGATGGTGAGGATGGGGGTGAGGATGGGGGTGAGGATGGGGACAACCTGGTAATTCCCTCATCCAGCACAAACTCTGACACAGGCTGCCGAGCAGCTGTTGACAGGACAACCTTGAAGATATCATTCATAGTCAGTAATGGAGCAGAGGGGTGGGTGAAGCCTGGGACGGAGGGAAAGGTGGCAGGGGGAGAAAATGATGCCGGTAGCAGGGATGAAGGTGGGAGGAATGGTTGAGGGGAATCCGAGTCTTGAATCACTTCTGCAGATGATGGAGTCTCCTCTTGCCCAAGCTTCCCATCTGCCATGCTCTCTTTCCTGGCTGCAGAGTCAGGGAGGAAAGGATGTAATGCTTCAATGCTTGTTGATGATGGTGCACCATTCAATGTTCCAGGAACTGCATCCTGCTTCACTGTACCATGTGCTCCAGAGACTTGTAACTCAGTCCCTATATTCTTCACTCTCTGGGCACTGGTCATGTCTGCAGCACATTCCACGTCCACCTGTGCATCTCTTGAAGCAGACTCTACAGGCACACTGGTCTGCTGTGATGCCGTTGCATCAACAGTTCCAGCAGACTCTCTCTGATCACAACCACCCTCAGACTGGTAGTCCATGCTGGACTCAGGAACTTGGCTTGACACTCTTGTTTGAGATCTCAGGTTTGACCATGAAAAGTTATCACAGATACTGGCTGCAAGTGGTGACATGACAGTTTTTGCAGGAACAGAAATGAGTTCTTCAGGAAAACTGACAGAGAAAGGCAAAGAGCCCTGCCTGCATATTCCCCATTCTGGACCTTCCTGAGTATTTTCCTTAGCACCAATGGATGAAGACTGGGCCAAAACATCGCTTTGTATTGGAACACCTGTCCCCACAGGAGATGAGATCTCTTTAGCCTTAGCAAGTGAGAGTTCTACCTGAGAGTGCATACGAACCACAGATGCTGCCAGGTGAGGAGACAATGACACACTTGCGCTGGGCTGAACACTTTCTGATGTAGAGGGTTCCCTCGCAGAAGGGTAAAATCCTTCCTGAGTATTAGCAATGGTGGCAGAATCAACACCATGTCCTTGAGAAGGGAGATTATGCTGGCTGCTTGAGTCCTGAGATCTCACTTCAACTTCTGTTTCTTTGCCTGTGCCAGTCCTTGAAGTCACTTCTGCTGATGCAGAAATATCACAAGACTCCTTTCCATCCTCATTCCTTTTGGAGTCTGAAGCTGCTGTAAGATTTGCACCCACAGTTTCTGAGTTGTCTCTAAACGAGGAGGAGTCAAAATGTTCTTCACTCATTGATTTCCCCACTGCCTGCATTCTTGATCTATCTTCAGAGAAAGGTGACTTGTCCTCAGTGCCGAACAGTTTCCTTTGTGCTGAAGCAGTTACATCCTCAGCAGCATCCAAAACTGGCAAGCTTCCAGAATTTATAGAAGTTGAATCCTGTCCAGATGTCTCCACACAAACCTTACTGCTGCTCTCTTCACTGTCAACTGGCAAGCTACTTTCATCATCCCTAATGGCAAGATTCGCATCCACTGAAGCTTCCCCACTTGAGGAAGGAACACCATCTACTCTATGAGCATCTTCCACGGTGCTATCAGCTTCAACTGAACCAGGAAGACATGTTCCTCCTCTGTCATCTCTAAAAGACACTACAGTTTTTGCAGGCAAGAGTCCAACTGGATACTGCCCACTCTCAATTACTGCAGCTCTCTGACCAGACTCTTCAGTATCTGGAGTGTCATCCTCATGGCTCTTTGCTATGCTGATCTGCATGCCTTCTGCTGCTTGCTGCTCTATGTCATCAGAAGGCAATGTGTCCTCTGTGACTATTGACTCTACAGCGGCTTTCTCTTCTACTGGTCTTCCTGCAATTTTCTCGACCTCTTTCAGTGTCAACACAGGAATCTTCTGAGGTTCCTTCTCCTGAGGTTCCTTCTCCTTCTGCCCAAAGGTATTGTCTCCCGTAGAATATGCTTGCTTGGCTTTTCCTGGACTGGGCATAATGAAGTAATGTTCGTTGAGAAATATGAGATTCTCCTCAGCGTCCACAGCTGAACGACGAGGACTGCGGACGATGGAGAAGGCAGAGTTTCGTCTTCTTCTAGGGGATGACAAACCATCCTCTACTGGAGCATGAGGTAGAGGTGAGCTTGGACTCTCATCCGCCTTTCTATCTTCACCACTGCCTGCAGGTGAGACCATCACTGTCACCTCAGTGGCATCTGAGTGAAGCTCTTCCAGTGCTCCAGTGAATTCACTCTTTTTCACAAGGGTGTCATTGGCTGCCGCCTCTTTCTCAGGCAGTACCCTTGGGCTACTGGCCTCAATGCTTCTGTCTTGTTCATCCATCTTCTCAGAGGTGGTAGAGTGAGATCTTTTGGTGATCTCAGCAGTGCGGCCATCCCAGGCACCAGTATTGGAGAAACCAGACCGTGGATGTTGACTCTGGGCAGTCTGACTGTTGCCAGGGACAATGTCTCCTGCAGAAGCTGCATCCACTGCCTGGGGGTGGGGGTGGGGGACATGAGGGGGGATGTCAGTCAGCTCCACTGGGCTGTCCCCCATGCCTGCACCCTCTATTCCAGGCACCTCTTCTGTCGTCTCCCTTGTCGTCTCCTCTGTTGTTGCTTCCATCATTGGTCCTGATGGAGATGAGGGGCTGAGGGGGCTGTAGGCAGTGGTGGAAAGACAGGGTGACCCCTGATCCCCAAAGAGACCCTCCATCTCCAGCTCACTGTCATCAGCTTTGCCTTGGTCAGAGTCATCGCTGTCATCATCAGAGTCATCACTGTCGGACAGCTGATCTGAGGCCTCCTCTCTATCAGTCTCCACTGTTGTGCTGGCATCCTTCTGTGAATGCCCCATCTCTTCTACTCTTCCATCGTTTTCTGACTCAGTTTCTGCTGATTTGTAATCCTCTGCTGGCCATGAAACCAATTTCCTTGTTATGACTCCTGTGTGGTCTGCATCCTCTTCCTCCACCAGTGACATTGCTCCATCTGCTTTTCCCACTTGGAATTTCCTGGGTGACTTTTTGGGAGAGCTAGTAACCTTCTTCTGCAGTGAGGAACACTTCACAGGAGAGTTCTTCACTGGAACCTTCTTCTGCAGTGAGGAACACTTCACAGGAGAGTTCTTCACTGGAGAGGATTTGGTTGGACTCTCCAAGAGCTCAGATTCCATAGTGGCAGCAAGGTCAGACATGGAATCATCTTCATCCTCGTCTTTGTTGTCGTCGCTAGAGGAAATGGAGCCAAAGGAGCTGTCACTGTCTCCTTGGTAGCCATCAATTCTCTCTCCCTGGAAAACAAAGATATTAAAAATGGAGAAAAAAAAGACTTCAAGGATGGCTTCTAAAGATCTGCATCGACCATTAAAAAAAGAAGATAATTATCCTGTACTGATGACACTAAACAAGGCCAGCCTGCTAACACCACAACTGTTACATCAAAATACAATCAGGGAATCCCGAGACAAATACACTAACTACTGTCTTCATGTAAATTTGCTACTGCCTTTCCATTCATGTTCAGGGACATACCTCTTGCAGGTCTCAGCTGAAAGAAATCAAATTATATACACAAAAGTCTCAGGTCTCCCATCAGGCTTTCCATCTCTTGCAAACAACTCATGTTCACTCACACACACACATACATAGAACACACACACACACACACACACAAACACACACACAGATACACACAGACACACACACACACACACACACACACACACACACACACACACACACAGACACACAGACACACACACAGAAACACACACACACACACACTGACCCATCAAAGCTATGGCAAATTTGACGACATCTCTACTATTTGAAGTCAGACATAATGTCCAGCTCCAGGATCAGGTCACACTGCAATCATCACTCAGCAGCACGGACACTCACCTGGTTTCTTGAGGAGGGTGGTGCAGGGGAGGGTGCAGGAGAAAGCATGCTGATGGAGTTGCAGTAGCTAAAGAAGTTCAGCATTTCCTCTGGGAAGTGACGCTGTATGACGGCAGCCTTTTCCATGCCATTGGCTCGGCCAAGTCCATCCTCCTCTCCAGAGTCCAGGGACTCTGGGGACACGACAGCCTTGCCCGGATGCTTGGCCACTTCCTCAAACAGCGACCCTGCACAGACATGGAAAACACCTTACAGACATGGAGATAACTCTGCAGATACTGAAATGACCTTGAAGGCATGGAAATGACCCTGAAGACATGAAAATCACCCATGGAAATAACTCTTTGAAATTATCAAGTAGTCATGCAAGGGGCCCATGGAAATGAACCTTAAGTCATGGAAATGATCCAAGGAAATGACCCTGTATACATTAAATGACCCATGGAAATGATCCTGTAGTTATGAAAATGGCCCATAAAAATTATCCTGTAGCTGTGGAAGTGACCTGTGGAAATGACCCCATGGTCATGGAAATGACCCATAGATATTACCCTGTAGTAATGGAAGTGACTCATGGAAATGACCCTGTAGTAATGAGCCATTCTGTGAACCCAAGTCAGAGGTGACTCTGGCACAGTTCGCAATGAATGTGTAATAGATTTGACCCTTTGTTTTACAGCATTGCGCCAAAAATAGTTCGTTCTGATACTTTTTTTCTCTCCACTTTTTACAGAAATCATTCAGATGTCAAAACTTGTTTCCATTTCAACACAAACATTTAATTTTATCGATTAAACGCTTGTTTATTGCCTCAACAAGAGTAAGTTAAGAGTTTTGTGCAAAATAGTCTTTGAACGACTTTAACGGCGTATGTCAGGGAGTAGATCGGCTATTCCACAAGCCTCTTGTGTGACCCTCATTTGAATTTTTCGGACAAAATCCTTCCATCACGTGATGTCAACTGTGCTAGAGACACTTTTGCTGGTAGGCAAAGTCTCTAGTGAACTACAATGGTAATGAGCTTGACCCATGGAAATGAGCCTGTAGTGATGGAAATGACCCAAGGAAAAGACCATGCATCCATGGAAATAACCCATGAAAATGTCTCTGTAGTCATGAAATGTCCACATACCCACAAAAATGAACTTGCAGATATGGAAATGACTCTTTAGACATGGATATGACCATGTAGACATGACAATTGATTCAACTGACTGACTGATGGAAAGATTGACTTATTGCATATTTATTTCATGAGCATTGGGGTACCTGAGGCAAAGAGTGGGTCCTGATTCTTTCTCTTCTTCCATTCGGCTCTGTCTGATGGTCCATCTCCAAGTTGCCTGCCTCCTCTGCCTCCTCTGCCTCGCCCTCCACCTCGGTGTGTTTTGGGTGCAGCTCCTGTAAAAAGATAAGACTCTGTGAGACAAGGAAGCAGCTGCAGGCAACAGTATGGTCATATCTCCTCTTCTTTCCTCAACTGCATTGTGAATGTGCTATTGGGATCCTAGATCATCGTGGCTGTCTATAAGAGCTTTGCACACCACTGGAACGCTTGCAGGATGCTTTGCGGCAGTGAAGCCTACCCAGAAGTCATTCCAAGCACATCACTACACGGTTTGAGGGGCGTGAGTGTAAACTATTTAATCAGTCATAGCAACTACCAGATCTAAGCTTTCCCCTCAGAAAGGAAATGCTACTAACAGCGTAGCTTTCTGCTGCAATCCAGCAGCCTTCATCAGCACGTTCAGATCATGCAGCTGTCTTGCCTCCAAACACATCCTAATGTTTCCACTATGACCATGGCAACTCATTGCCAAGCAGATAGAACCGTAAGCCCTTCAGTCCCTCCACACTAATAAGCCTGGAAAGTGGATGCATGGACAGGGAGGGAGAAGAGGACATTTCAGTCCACTGGTCAGACTGCATGGACACCGGGCAAGCCCCTACTGATAATCCTGGGCGGCATGAGCCACTGTCTGTCATTCACTGGCACTGTGCCATAGTGACTAGTGTGGGAAGTCATGAATAAGTTTAGTTTAAATGCACATGAGGCATATTTAATAAGGGGAAATTTGATTTGAATTCTTGAAAGCTTGTATTACATAATGAGAAGGTCTTCCAAGCATATCACTTCATAAACATAAAACTTACTGCTTCCAATGATACATGAAATTCCCATTCAAATCTACTCCAATCCTTCAACTATTTATCATGTATCCTGACACAAATTTGAAAGACAATTTAGATTTTCATCTTAAGCAGCCTATTTTCCCAAGGAAATATCATTACAGTGATGACCACAGTTTTATAACATTCATAATACTTGTGAAAATGAGTGTGAAGAATTCTTACCTTCCTCCTTTAGCTTCTTGAGTTTATCCTGCAGACAGATAAAAATTTCTGTACAATTAGGCAAACATTCCACAGAATATCATGCTTCATACTTCACTTTCAACATCCATCCACCCTCTTTTAAAATTCACAAGAACATAGTCTATTTCTTGATCCTTTAGACAAATCCTTAAGGTGATTGGTAACACTTACAATTGCATCTACACACATGAAGCTACATTGAAAAAATACCATAGGATTTACATCTCATCACGGGGTTTGGAAGTATTGACATGCTTGCACCCATGCATTCATGTGTGCATACACGTGTACACATGTGTATTTTTGTGCACAGGGATGAAAGAGATGGAAGACGGCTGTGCCATCATCCGCACAGCTGACATCAATTACTCAGTCAGCTGCTGACAGGGTCCACACCTGGATGTGATGTGAGTGCGTGCTTGCCTCAGCCAACCCCATCGCCAGATCACTTCTACATCCCTCACAAGATATACAGAATATGCCTTTTGTGCTGTACAAAGACCTGTACATCAAGGGGTATCAATACTTCAAAAGTCTACTTTTGATACATCAAAAGCCTGCCTATAATGAAATTATGAATGAATTAAGATGAAAGAACAATATGCTCACTGTTAGTTTCTCTACTTTCTTGGAAAGTTGAGTAGTTTCTCTCTTCTTCTGTGCAAGTTCTTCTTTGTAAGTCTTGTTTTTCTCTGGAAAGAAAGACAAAAATAATGCCCATGTGGACAACTAGATGACAGCTAGCTTGACAACTGCTGTTATAAAACACACAATGTAAGGTAAAGTTTGGTGGTCACTTGTTGAAATGAAGGCCTGTTAATATGGAGACAAAGCACCAGGAACTATACCTTGCTTTGGGAGTTTTAAATAAACATATTCATGCAAAGTCATGCATGACTAACACTGTGGTATCACTGTCCTCCTACACTGATAAGTCCACTGACCCCATCCAAATTTCAGGTGTACTTCCCATCATGTACAGAGATGTGCTGCCATGTAAACAAACCAGGATGACAGAACCAAGACTGAGGCAGTGGAGCTATGATGTTCTGAGTGAGGGTTGCCATGTGTACTCTTCTAGACAAGGGCGACCCCTTGGCCATAACCCTCTACCAGTGGTGCTTATTCAAGACTGGTGAAATGTCTGTCTTTCTGTCTTGGTATATTTGCCTGCCATCCTGCCTGCCTATCTGCCTGCACATCTGTCTGTGTCTGTCTGTCTGTCTGTCTGTCTGTTTGTCTGTCTGTCTGTGCGTCTGTCTGTCTGTCTGTGTGTCTGTGTGTATGTGTGTCTGTCTGTCTGTCTGTCCACTTGTCTTTGTCTCTTTTTGTCATTTTCAATCTGTTTTTTTATGTCTGTCTGTGTCTGTCCATCTGGTAAAACTCCATCCAGCAATCCATCCTCTCTCTCTCTCTCTCTCTCTCTCTCTCTCTCTCTCTCTCTCTCTCTCTCTCTCTCTCTCTCTCTCTCTCTCTCTCTCTCTGTGTCTGTCTCTCTCTGTGTGTCTCTCTCTCTCTCTCTCTCTCTCTCTGTCTCTTTCTCTCTCTGTCTCTCTCTCTCTCTCTCTCTCTCTCTCTCTCTCTCTCTCTCTCTCTCTCTCTCTCTCTCTCTCAAGATACCCCTTGCCTATTTCAGACTGCACACGGACAATTGAATAATGCCTAAGAATAAGTAAAAAAGGCTTCGAGATTGCCATGGCCAGCATTGGCATGAAAACATCACCTCTAGGGACAGATATAAGTTGCCACACCATAATGGCAGAATACATCATAACAGATGAAGGGACATGCAGAAAGACACAGGGACACACAGACAGAAAGGCGAGCAGGCAGACGCATGTACATACGTATGCATACATTGAACACGCGCACACACAGCACATGATCCGAGTCTCAGGTGGACGTTCAGGCTGGCAAACTGACAAAGTGAAACAATGAGACTCACTGAAAGACAGACAAGGACTTAGATGGAGATTGAAACAGAAAGAGAACGACAGAAACAGCAGCCTTGACAAAAGAAAAGAAACTGTAAAAAGGCAGAGCGAGCGAGCGAGCGAGAGAGAGAGAGAGAGAGAGAGAGAGAGAGAGAGAGAGAGAGAGAGAGAGAGAGAGAGAGAGAGAGATTATTATATGACAGATATAATAGTACACAAAGGTGTATGGGGCGAGTTTGAGAAATACAGGACAGGGTGGGGAGTGGGCGGGGGGAGGCGGACGAAAGATAGGGGGGAGATCGAGGTCTGACTTAGGAGCAAAGCTGTAGATGGACACGCTTGGGTGAGCACTAAAGCTTGACAGGCAGTGAGGCAGGCACGGTCCACAGCCCGGGGTCACACAAGTCTATAACATGCGTATTGTGAGTGACTGGCACACACTTGCTTCCCTCGATGACAGAGCTGCGAGTCAATGAGACACAACCAGGCCAGGCCAAACACGGATACGCCTGCCAACAGCACTGTGTATGAGTGAGAAGCAGGCGAAACCGATTGGCGACAGCCAGAGAAGACAGAGCAGCAGTCCGGGCAAACTAGAGCAAGAAGCTGGAAACGAAAGACTGCGGCCCAACGGGGGACTGGCAAGCTGGGTGACAGAAATGTCTCTTACACCTGGAGGTTGAGTCAGAGAGACACCTAGACAGGTCACAACCTGCGAACTGCACGCATCAAGAAACAGTGAAAGGTAATATAGACAATGATCGTGACAGTCACGGGACAGTGTGACATAGGTGACGAGACAGGTGACAGTGACAGTCAGGTGTGAGAGACTGAAAAAAGTGACAACACAAGTGATAGAGACGGGTGGTGACAGTGACAGAGACACAGGTGACAAGATAGGTGACACGTTAGGTGACAAAGACAGGAAGTGATAGTGACAGTCGCAGACTGGTGACATAGTGTGACACAGGTGACAGAGACATGTAGTGATAGCGAAAGTGGCAGACAGGTAGATGACAGAGTAGAAGACAAAAATATGTTACAGACACTGACATTGGTGTCAGACGCGTGACAGAACACGTCACAAGACAGATGACAGATAGGTAAAGGAATGTGACACAGTCAGCAGACATAGCAAAGCAGGCAACAGCGACTGTGACACGAGATAGACAAGTGACAATGAATCTGACACAGGTGACAGACACGCGACAAGTAATAAGACAGGTAAAAGCCAGGTGTCAGCTGACACAGACATGTAACACAGGCATAGGTGACAGAATTAGCCGTGACATAGACTGTAATAGTGATTGTGACACTGTCAAGACGTGACAGTGAGTGTGACATCACATTTCTGACAGTCAGGTGCACACTGGGGAGGAAACGCTGTCTTAACAACCTGAGTGACGATCTACCCGATCCATGATCTACCCGAGTATGGACTATACCCGTGTGCAGCCCAAGTGACAGGATTCCGAGCAGGTAGGTATCTCCATTCTGCTATCTGAACAGCTGCACGTCTGAAATCTGTCCTGCGTACAGGCTATGCACTACTCTTTTTAATCACAGTGCACCGATAGGTGTTTTTTCCTGGCGATGATTTCGGACAGAGACGTGTGAGTTTGGAGGGTGGGTGGGGGTGTTTCTCTCGCGACAAGGATGTTGACAAAAGTATGCGTGCCAGCTTTTTAAAACCTATAAAGACTTCACAGTATACTTATCACAGAGCGCAGAGAGTTATTTTCGGGAGAGAATTCCTACAGTTGTTGTTGTTGTTGTTGTTGCGTACCTGGGCTAAACACTCCCAGGATCACCCAAGTGGGTGAGATGATTGCGTGTGTGACTGTTTTTGAACACCCACCCATATAGGCAGCCACACTCCGTCTTCAGGGGAGAATTTCTATAGTGAGGTGTGAGAGTTTTGAAGGCGGGGTTGGGGATGTCTCTCGCGACATAGGCGATGACATTAATGTACATGTACCAGCTTTTTTTTAAATAAACTACAAAGACTTTACAGTATAAATCGAACTTGTATATCACTTTCGTTCACCCTGAAGACGTTAGTGTTCTAAACATTTCCCTACGAGGTTACTTTCAAAGTGAAACGCAGTCGATTAGCATGTCAACCGTTGAGCCTGCTTCGAAGAGCTGACTCGCGGGTACACAATGACTGCGACTTTTGTTGGCTGGGATGCATGCAAGGTATGCATGCCCCAGCCAACAAAGTCTATGCTAAGTAAAGTGTGCACGGTTGGAAGGTTTGCCCGTGAAAGGATCTCCGAGTTGGAAATGTTATGGCCATATGATAGATGAGAGGAGGATCCCAAAAGTCCTCCTAGACGGCGAACTAAAAACAGACGAGAGATCAGCTGTTCGTCCAAAGCGGAGAGATACAAGGACGTCTGCAAACGGGACCTAAAGGCGCTGGGCATTAGCATCTCGAGCTGGGTGGACATTGCCAGGGATAGCACCAGGTGGAGAGGTGAGCTCCGGAGCAGACTGAGGGAGGGAGAGGTGAGCTCCGGAGCAGACTGAGGGAGGGAGAGATAAGCTCCGGAGCAGACTGAGGGAGGGAGAGGTGAGCTCCGGAGCAGACTGAGGGAGGGAGAGATGAGCTCCAGAGCAGACTGAGGAAGGGAGAGGTGTGCGCCAGAGCAGACTGAAGAAGGGAGAGGTGAGCTCCAGAGCAGACTGAAGAAGGAAGAGGGGCGCTCCAGAGCAATCAGAGAGGGATGAGGTGAGCTCCAGAGCAGACTAAGAAACTGAGAGGTGAGCTGCAGAGCAGACTGAGAAAGGGAGAGGTGAGCTCCAGAGCAGACTGAGAGAGGGAGAGGTGAGCTCCAGAGCAGACTGAGAGAGGGAGAGGTGAGCTCCAGAGCAGACTGAGAGAGGGAGAGGTGAGCTCCAGAGCAGACTGAGAGAGGGAGAGGTGAGCTCCAGAGCAGACTGAGAGAGGGAGAGGTGAGCTCCAGAGCAGACTGAAGAAGGGAGAGGGGCGCTCCAGAGCAAACTGAGAGAGGGATGAGGTGAGCTCCAGAGCAGACGAAGAAACTGAGAGGTGAGCTCCAGAGCAGACGGAGGGAGGGAGAGGTGAACTCCTGAGCAGACAGAGAGAGAGGGAGAGGTGAGCTCCAGAGCAGACTGAGGGAGGGAGAGGTGAGCTCCGGAGCAGACTGAGGGAGGGAGAGATAAGCTCCGGAGCAGACTGAGGGAGGGAGAGATGAGCTCCGGAGCAGACTGAGGGAGGGAGAGGTGAGCTCCGGAGGCTGGAGGAGGAGAAACGCTGTAGTCGGAGGGACAAGTTTCGCCAGAATGACACCGGCACCTTCAAGTGCAACCGATGTGTCAGGGACTGCCACTCCGGGACTGGACTGCACAGTCACAGCAGGGTCTGCAACCGCTGTGACAACTCCAGGGCCGAGATCCATGGTCGCACAGGACTGACGGAGGACTACTACTGCTACTACTACTAGCATGCACTCAGCGACTCAGGCACGACACTGCCTTAACAGAGCAGAGTGTTGCACACAATGCCCACATGACTATGGAAAGAGGCAGGAAAGGCAGAGGATTCCCACAATGCAGTGTGTAAACATTGTGACGTAAGAGTAGACTGGTGAAAACCAGACAGCGAAAAAATACACACATACACACTCGGGCTCGAGCGAGCGCACGCATACATTCACACACGCCTTTGTGATCACACACAAACGTGGGTATTCAAAATTGGCTTGTTTGTCGTCTTTTGCTTTAAACACCCCCACCTCTGTCTGTCTGTTTGTCTGTCGGTCTGTCTGTCTGTCTGTCTGTCTGTCTGTCTGTCTGTCTGTCTGTCTGTCTGTCTGTCTGTCTGTCTGTCTGTGTCTGTCCGTGTCTGTCCGTGTCTCTGTCCCCCCCCTCTCTCTCTCTCTCTCTCTCTCTCTCTCTCTCTCTCTCTGTGTTTTAATAATAATGTATTAGGTCATAAAAACTCGAAAATCAGGAAGAAAATAGACGGGGGAAAACAAGATCACCGAAACAAGCATTGTGGAAAATTTAAATAACGTGGCATGAAATGGGATACCCATTTATAAATCAGGTCTGTGTTAATATAAAGCGCTCTCTCTCTCTCTTTCTTTCTTTCTCTCTCTCTCTCTCTCTCTCACACACACACACACACTCTCTCTCTCTCTCTCTCTCTCTCTCTCTCTCTCTCTCTCTCTCTCTCTCTCTCTCTCTCTCTCTCATCTAAGAAATGCGAAGCAACCAGGGTATATAGTCCCTTCCCCCAACGTTCCACCTTGTCTCATTCGGGGGTGACCGGCCTTGGTTACAGAACAGGCCATCACAGCATACTCCGTAAATTACACACTGGCATATTTTCACAACAAAACAAAGTTAGCTGAACATTACAGGCTAAGGTACAGACGCAAGCTAGAGCCGGGTCGAACTAAATCGATTAGCATGAAATCGAAGTATATTTTCCCAGAGAGAGAGAGAGAGAGAGAGAGAGAGAGAGAGAGAGAGAGAGAGGGGGGGGGGGGGCAAAGAGAGAGAGAGGGGGGGACAATGAGAGAGAGAGGGGGGGGGGGGGGGGCCAGAGAGAGGTGGGTCTGTGGAGATAAAATCGCGAGATAGGGTGAGTGGATGTGAATGAGGATGTGGTGGGTGTAAATGGAGGCGGGTTGGATGTACACGTCGGTGCAGACGTGTGGTGTGAAGGGGGATGACATGACTTGACTGAGGGTGGGGTGGGTGACAGCAGTGACACGGGGTGAGTTTGAATGGGAAATGAGGTTTGCTAGAGGGTTGACTAGAGAATGGGTTGGGGGAGATAAGGCTAGAGACACGGGAGTGGGGGGTAAATGAGTAAGGGGAGAGTGGAACTGGTGTGGAAAAGAAGGGGAGGATGGATGTAGGGGTGGAGTGTGGATGTAGGGGTGGAGGGTGGATGTAAGGGTGGAGGGTGGATGTAGCCCGGGGAACGGGGTGGATGTAGGGGTGGAGGGTGAATGTAGGGGTGGGGGCTGAGTGTGTGTTGAGGTAAACAGAGAGACTGGTGGTGGGGTGAGAAATAAGTTGGACGGACAATGAGTGTAACGAGTGCAATGACCGTGTACCTGCAGAATCTCGAAGTCTGACACTGCAGTAAGAAAGCAGGAGCCTGACCTCGAACTTTGTGCACTCCACGACAGGGCTGGAGGATACCCCACGCCACTGTGGGGTAGGGGAATACCCCACTCCACAATAGGATATGGGGGATACCACAATCCACAACAGGGTGGGTGATACCACAATCCACAACAGGGTGGGTGCTGGGGGGATTGAGAGAGGAGGCGGGGTGTCGGAAAGAGGGTGAGGTGGAGCAGACTATGGACCAACACTTTTACGACGCAGCCCTTCTACCTCAAGAAGTCACAGCAGGCTGTGTTTACGAGGCCTCCATAACCATCGACAGATTCAAGAGAAATATTTCTGGACCCCGGTCCTTTGTTCTCGGACAGTTTAAGGACAGAAAGCCAGATTTAGAGACAGCAGAGACCGATATGGTGTTAATAGGTCAAGGCAAACAATATTTAATTACAGAGTGACTGCTCGCCCAGAAAATGAGTCTCAAAGCGTATTACTCGTTACTAAATGACTCCAGTGAGGCTCCGTCTCTCCCAGTCATTTTCTAATGTAGTTGCATTCTCTTTGTTTATTACAGACACCATTCTCAAAATGGTGGAGTTAATGGACACATAGTCAGATCTGGAGATATCAGAGAACGATACAGTAAAGGTATAAAGTAAGAAATTGTGAGAGTCTCCGCACCTCCCCCAAACAACAACAAAAACAACAACAACAACAACAACCCGAATCCCCACCCCCCAAACCCAACTCAAACCACCGTGCATGTACACGAAGCTCCAGGGATGTTCTGCCTTTGGCAGTCTTCGTAAGTCCTTTTGGAATGCAATCCTTCCCTCTTAGTACAGACATCATTCTTTAAATCTTACAAAAAAGAGAAAGAAAACAAAAAACAAGATGACTTTCTGTGTTATTACTTTAAGAATATTTCGATGCCTTCCGGCAACTTCTTCAGCAAAGAAAAAAATGGCGTCAAGATGCCGTATGAAAAGCATTACGTCTGCTATGACGTAAGACATTCCCACAGTCTTGGATGTCCCGGCTGGCCAATCACCACGATAGTCCACAAAAATGGGCAAACACAAGTCAAAGAATTCTGGAGAAAGAAACAGCATATCACACACACACACACACACACACACACACACACACACACACACACACACGCATACACACACACACACACACACACGCACACACACACACACACACCACACACACACACACACACACACACACACACACACACACAAACACACACACACACACACACACATACACATCCCTACACACACAGTACACACATCCAGACCATCGGATCACCCCTGAAAGCCGACAAGCGTACCCTCTGAACAACCAAACCGCCAACCACTCAACTACACTTTGGTGTTTAGACCAAGAGGATAGGTGGTACGCAGTTTAGTCATCCAAAAAGCCTCCCTCGCCAGTCTACGAGGATGATCCGATGGAGCACCATACACCTGTTCGATCGGCATGACTCTCATATTCGCCATAGTATGACCCGGCAAGTTGAAGTGCCTGGTCACGAGAGTCCCCTTGTTGGTTCTGATGTCTTGGTAGTGCTGGTAGAAGCGTTTCTAAAAAACGTTTCCGATTTGGAGACGGCAGATAATGAGACTGTGATGATAAAGACAGAAATTTTACAGAGTTATTGGTCGCCCTGCTGCCCCCCCCCCCCCCCCCCCCCCCCCTCCCTCCAAACAACCTTACTAAAACCACTTAACGTTCTCTTAAATGCCTCTAGTGACGTTATGTCTTTCGCAGTCAAAGTCAGTCATTTTCAAATGAAACTGCGCTCTCTTTGCACATAGATCATTCTTCAAACGATAAAGTATACTGGATGGCTTCAGTGATCTTCAGGGATCCTCGCCAGCTAGAAACAAAGCGGGTGTTCGATGTTTGCACAGCTTTCTATTATGCACCAGAGACGAGTTACACTTGTATAGATGCGATTCTATTATCTGCAGATTACAGCATCAAGTGTTCTACAGCGGAACTGCCTTTAGCAAGAGTGTCACAGGATAGGCAGCAAATCATTTACAACACAATGAAGGGCAAGTAAGTGCGGGTGACTTACGTGCGGGGAAGAAGGGGGGGGGGGAGGGGTGAGAGAGGGGGGGGGGGGGGGGGGAGGAGGGAGGTTTCACTTCTTGCTGGGCAACCGGCACAACTTATCTCATGCTTGCACCAGGGGTTTCTTTCCCCGCTTGCAAAAACCGTTCGCTGTGTATACCTAACTTCATATACTGTAATATTCAAGGTTTTACGATCCCTCATCAAGTCTTTCTTAGCAATCAACAAAGGTGATCAAAGGTGCATCTAGAGGGACAGACAGAGAGACAGACAGACAGACGGACGGACTGACGGACGGACGGACTGACGGACGGGCGGACGGACGGACGGACGGGCGGCGGGAGAGCGGGCAGGCAGGCAGGCAAGCAGACAGACAGACAGACACAGACAGACATACACAAACTCACACACACACACACACACACACACACACAC
>JAWQFJ010002995.1:20000-28695 GCA_034096865.1 Theodoxus fluviatilis | reverse complement strand
ACACACACACACACACACACACACACACACACACACACACACACACACGCACGCACGCATACAGGCAGAGGAGTAGACCAATACAGATTGAATGTCAGGATGTAGCTATAAAAGTGGATGACGATGACGAGAACATGACAAAGGCTTACAGACTGTACTGACTGTACAAACGAACCACAGAATGGATAGAGGAGAGTCAGAGACTGTAGAAAGGAAAATTTACCATGCATTAAAACCCGACTACAACAGCACAGGAAACAATCAGCGAATTATGTCCCTGCTATCACATGCAGTAATCAGAAGAAAGCAGAATGACCACAGCTAGGTTGACTCAAATCGGTCACGATGCATACAACAGTGTGCAGCGGGTTATTTTCATTTTGTCGGGTACAATGGAGACAGGGAACAAGTTCACACACTCATGCTGATACATGGTGATATAGATAAGGAATGACGCTGTGTCACAGTGCAGCTGGTCACGAGTTAGACTGGGACAAATCTAAGACACGCTATCGGAAACAGGTTGTGGCCAAAAGTCAGATAACTTTCCCCCTCTGACCGGACTATCATCCCAGTATTGGAAGCTAAACAGGAAGTGCCGAAGTCACGGGTACTCTGACGTCAGTTCTGTCACTAGCAGCAAATAACGCCTGCTTTTCTCGATCTGGCGTGGGAGGTAAACTGCTGCACACGCGCAGAGGTCCTGTTGGTGAGTGAAGGAGTTCACTGCAGCTAGTCAGCTGAAGTTCCTCTCGTTGCACAGTGAGGCCGCAGTGTGAAAATTGACAGCCACATCCAGCTGCCGGCTAGCGTGGACAGCACATAACCCCTCCACTGGCAAGTGAGTTCACGAGTTGTTACGCGCTTTTCATAGCTCCGACACACCAGCTTTTCTCCTTGCGAGATGGGTGCGCGGGTTTGTGCGTGACCTTTACCTTCTTCGCTGTGCATGTCAGTAGCTCTAGTTGTCACAGATGATGCACATGTATGCAAGTTGACAGAAGTTTGAGTTTTCCTCCCAAATTTTTTTTTTTCCAGCATCACAAACAAAAAACAAAGAGTGCGTCCCCCTGCCCAACTCCACCCACCTCCCAACGGGTCCACTGAGCGACCCAGAAGAAGAAAGTTTGTACATATCGGCGCGCGAGATGAAGTGCACCTCCCGTCGAGGAGAACGTACATACTAATCACCAGAAACGGCTAGAGAGAAGTATTGGACACATCGTTCAATTATTTAAATATTTTCATCACCCAACAATATAATCTATGTAATAATCACCGCCCAGAAGAGTGTTTGCTATTGCTGCCTCAAACTTGCGGATTGGAAGAGTGCTAGTTCAGCGCACATTCATAAAGTTGGTTCCGTGTTCAAACACTACCGAGAGAGGAAGGTGGTACCGTCCAGAGAAGTGTCCTTGCAGACCGCGCAATTGAGATGTACATGTAACCTGCTCGGATGAAGTGTAGATCTGTTGGTTACAGGCAAGGGGTTAGCGACATGACATAATCATTCAGAGAACAACGTGTAAGTCCTAATCACCACATATGGGTTGCTCACTACAGGTGACGTATGCACCACAACGCCTCGTGCGAGTAGGAACGGTGGCCAAGTCACTCCAGTTATGGGAGAAACTTCGACCACGGCTAGTTAACACAGCGAACACCGATCCCTATCATATCAAGCCGTCGAAAGACAGACACGACGAGCAGACAGTGGTTGTATCCGCTGCGATAGCATCAAAGACCGGCGCCAGTCCGTCCACAACGCACCACAGCCCAAGCGCAACGAACTCACAAAAAAGAAAAAAGCCGCGCGTCTTCGCCCAACACAGAGAGTCCTCACTGACATTCAGACGAGCGCGAAGTGCACGTAAACGCCCAGCTTACACGCGAGTGTGGCAGGGGAGAACCGAAGCCAGTGCTACTCACGCGAGGCTCAGGAGAGGCACGTGTATCACCCACAGGCCGAGCGCGGGTATTCTCGCAGTGCCACCACAAAAACAAACCAAGCCCACGCCCAGCGGGGAGCACTAATGTACAATCGACGGAGGAGCCGGCTCGCGGAAGGCGCCGACCGGCGCCCGGGTCTCGATCTCAAGCAGAGTGCTAAACAGGCCCCCACCATCGAAAACCCCACACCCAACATCCCCCACACTTCAACACAGTCCCGGACACCGCCAAAGGACAAGTCAAGAAGCGAGAGAAGTGTCATACAACCGTGGGCGGCGACCGATAGCGAAGGAGAACGCGGCGGCACGAGAGCCCACACCGGTAGAAGTGCCTTGCCTGGCACATGAGCGTCAATGTAACCTAACCCGCAAAAATGAATCTGCAGCTAGTGAACCATACGATTATTGTTTTTCCCCTGGTGATGAAAAGGGCATAAGAGGATCAAAAAATTAGGGTGGTGTGTAAGCAGATTGTTTAGTTCAATAACTGACTTACCAGGGTCAAGAGACGTGCCCCACGAACCCCCCCCCTACCCTCATTTAGTATCATCAATCTACTTCCTGGCCGAGAGAGAAGTTGATCACATACGTGCTTCCCACGCCGCATCCTTTATCCACCTCTACATCTAATAAGCACAACTGGCGGAGGACCCAGAAACTATAAAGAAGGAACAGTAGTTTTGTTTTCTTTTCCACCTCGCTCTACCCCAGCAGTGAAAAACGATGTTCATTCTACTCTTGATTAACAATCTGGCCTCTGAACCGCCATTTCTTCACAGATAAGAAAAAGCAATCAAACCCTACAACCAAATATACTCCTATCCAGCAACAACACCCAGAATCTTGTCCGCGGAGCGTGTGCCCACACAAAACAGCACCACACAGTATAACGAGCACACAACAGGCCGTGAAATATAAAAAAAAAAAAAAAAAAACAAACAAAAATAACTAGGAGAAGAGCGAAATTAGGTCAACGAGGGAACAGATCACAAACCCGAAACTAGTGTGCAATCGACTAAAAACTCACAAAAAAAAAACCTCTACAACTCCCGGAAAAGTCTAGAAAGTAAATTATTTGTAAAATTTAGACCATCCTACCGACTCTTTTTTTCCATGTTACCCTAACCACAACTATTTTATTATTTTGGACTAACGTAAATGGTAAGGTTATTATATTTCATAGTTATGAAATGTCGACGAAAACAGCATCATTAGCATACACCCCTGGGAGAAAGATACAGAGTAAACAAAACTGGACACACCTGGGTAGGGATCCTTCCGTGCACAAGTGCGCCACCAACTTTTGTTTACACAACCCGGCTGTGTAGCTGCCGGTACACAAAAACTACACGCTCACGTGCCCGTTAGCCCGAGTTTTTCCCGAGCTTTTCCACACCTCGTTGGTGCTTACACAATGTGGCCCCAACAAAGCCCCAACGCAGGAGTGTTCTATGATGACGATTATTGTCTTGACCAACGTTTTACGTGCAGAAGATTGGATGTCGGTGTTCCTGACTCAGACTGTACACTATCGATCGAGCTAACAGTTTGGAGGAAAGAAAAGACTTCAGAGTTAACAATAATCGAGTTCTGTTCAAACCAGCTTTCGCTAGTGCCATGAACCTTGATGGAATTGTTCTCTTATTGAAAATCTGCTTACGTATAATTCACAGAGCGGATAATGATCACGTGCTTTCCTCTCTGTTAAAGGATGTTCACCCTTATCACTTGGAGTGGGTGGTGATGAGAGACGGTCATGCCTGGGCAAGTGCATCATCTCTCGTTGGAAACTGAGGGCGAGACAGGATGTCAGACATTCCGAATCAACAGTCACGTACAAACCAACAGGGAGGAGAGACTCAAGTGTTTGTGAACAGTATTGGGACTGTCTGATCCCTGTACTTCTCCATCTACCTGACATGTTCCCCACTACAGAACTACCTGACATGTTCCCCACTACAGAACTATCTATGGGCTACTGAACAGACAGATAATCAGGGCTGTCCTCCAGCCTGTCCTGCCCACCCCATGCGTGGGAGTGGGTTAGACCCATTGTGTCTTATACGCGATTCGTGAAAGGCGGATGAGAAGGGAAAGGACTCTCGACTTGCTCATACTTCATCTAACACTAGTGATTTAGATAGTCGAAGGTCTTACATGGCGTGTATAACAGGGCTGATAATGATAGGGCATACATCTCCTTCCTTCCTTCCTTCCTTCCTTTCAACCTTCCATCCATCCATCCCTTCGTTCTTTCATAAGTTCGTTCGTTCGTTAGTGCGTCTGTCCTTTTATCAAGCCATCCGACGAGCTCGTAGTTTTCAAATTACATACATCTGTTTACTTCCACGTCTCGTTTTGGGGGGGAGTTCGCATTCACTTTACTGTTGGGTCGAAGTTGCCAGCCAATAGCTATATTCATCTCTGTTAGTGGTATCAGTTACACAAAACTAATCCCATTTATACATGTAGGGGGGCAACCGCAGGTTTGTTGCCTTGCTGTTAGGAAATTCCTCTACGGGATATGTGTATATTTCCTTTGTAATGCAGCCATGCAAATTGTGCCTGAGACGAGCGATAAGTGCAGGCGATGATAGGTGGTAACAGTAGCAAGTGGAGTAGTGTCATCGCCTGTCAAGGGATACGGCAATCTAAAGAGAGCTTGCCTATTCCCTTTTATCAGCCATGGCCACCTCAGTAATATCCATGGCCTTCAGTGTTATCAGCATCGTATGTCATTCATTCTTGAAAATCCTAAGCAGCTAGAGACAAACATCATGAAACAATGAAACGGCCAGAAAAAATGTTGTCGACTATGATGCAAAGCCTAGAAATGCCTTCGCCATTACACTACTGTTGCGAGACTGCTGAAATCAAGCAAGCATTTCTCAAAGGCAGCAAACCATGTAAAACCCCAACACAGCCTGGAGAAACTTCAACCTCAACAGCCTTGAGCCAAGCTAAGGCAGACGGGAGGGGCGAGTGAGACCGAGAGGCTCCCACAAGGTCATTGTCACCAGCTCAAGGCTCCGGGACAGACAGGCGCAAGACAAAGGTCGCACTGAAGTGTCAGGCCTCACCGTTGTGCCCCCAGCACTGAGTGTGCATGTGTGTGTGTCACTGTGTGTGTGTCACTGTGTGTGTGTCACTGTGTGTGTGTCACTGTGTGTGGAGACGCTGGGTGCGAGTGACTGAGCAGCTGTGTTTGAACACTTGGTAGCTTCAGCCCTAGCTGGGGCACAGAGCTGAAGGGTTCGCCCAGCCCACACTAGCTATCCACCCGTCCAGAAACTCCCTCAGGTAAGTTGACTCTGAGACAGGTCTCGTCCTGACGGACATTGCCGGTGCTCCTAATGTCACGCCACAGGTGACCACTGTATCCTTGCTGCCACTATTCCTTTAGTACTTACCTACTTATGTCTAGAATAAGAACACTGCCGCACATCTGGCGACTACATCTGATTTGTGACATAGTCAGTTTATGCTCGGTCTTGGCCTCTCTGGAGGTGGTCACAGCTGATTGTGCCCTACCACAGCTGACTGGTTTCACTATGCCGCAACTGCTGCCCTGTTTACCCCTTGCTTTCACGTGCTCAGATGCAGGAAACATCCGCATATCAGAGGGGCTTAGATACGCGTTGAGTTGAATGATTTGTCTTATGTCAGCTAACACTTTAGCAGAGACAATCGATGTTCGTACCTAATTGCCACCATTGACTGTGGCTTCCATTTAAGGCCACAGCTAATTCGGTTTTCCCTTAGTTTTCACGTGTTCAAATGCCGGAAATGTCCGCACATCAGGCGACCTAAGTTTAGCGTGAATCGGTCCGTTTTGTCTCTTGTTAGTCCACGTCTTTCCATAGACGGTCGGTGTTGATGATGATTTATCACAGCTGATTGCAGCTTCCCTTAGCTAGCACAGCTACTTTGCTTTTCGTTTTCCCTTGCTTTCACGTGTACACACATCGTCGGGAATATTTTCGCACATTAGACGACTAAGTTCAGCATGAAGTGCTCAGTCAATTATTTCTCAGACAACAACCAATGTTACTGTTCCAGGCTTTTCACGATATACAAAACAACAGGGTCGACGTTTCGAATCTAAACTCTTCATCAAGACAACACAAAAGAGGCAACATTTAACTCGGTATTTCACTTTCGTGAGCGGGAACTCATGAAAGTCCAGTCTGTTGGGAGACAGTCAGTGTTGATGACGATGTGTCAGAACTGCTTCCTTCAGCAGCAACTGCTACTAAGCTTCCTCCGTTCTTTCATGTGTCTACTGCTTAAAATATCCACTCAAATAATGTGACACAGGGGAGAGGGTGGGGACATCTGGGTCACACCGAGTTCACATAGCTCTACAACCCGGCTGGTCGAGTTTCAAGGTTGCAGAACCACTACCCCTATGTAGCGTGGCCACGCTCGCTTGTTTTAAAACTTATAAAAAAGTATACCCGTTGTGTTCGTTTTCAGCTGAAGACTCGTTTTTGTCAGAGAAAGCGCACTGCACGTGTGTGATCAAAGACACTTGGTGTGATCGTGCAAATATGAATATTTTTTTCTCCAGCCATCGTTTTTGCAGGAACGCAAGGTGAAAGTAAACAGATGAACTATGTGGATATAGAAGACGAACAGCTAATCGTTGTTCATGTCTGCACAGATAAATATTTCAGTCGGTTTTTCTGCTGGAAGACGTGTATAGCGCTGCTTTGCTACAGCTATACAGGGTCGTAGGAAATTTCTCTAGATTGTTCCAACACACCAGCACGGATGGCCAGCGAAGCATAACGGGGTACGACGGAGCAGATTCAGTCGACTGGGCCGATTAATTTTCCGTTGAGCGTGGGAGCGCTGGTTCAATAAGGGTGTCAAAAACTGAGTACGGCCCACGTTTGGAATCTGAAATTTCTATGTGCATGAGTGTGTGCATTCCACTCATGCTCAAGTGTCTTGAGCATGCCAAGACATAGCACAATCACAGTGGAAGGTAATATGTACGTGAAGAAGTGACAATGTCGCTGCCTTGAGAGGAGCAAGACCTGCACACAAAACTTAGTACAACTTCTCACTGCAACTTGAGCCTCAGTAACCCATCCATCGTCAAGTGTATGGAACATTAGATGACCGGGCAGAAATGACACTGGACGGCGATATACATCGATTGATTATTATCTAGCAGGCACGAAACAGGCAAGATCTGCACATACAGCTTCCATGTGCAGTCCGAGTTTCTGTAACCCACTCATCCTCAAAGGTGTGGAACACTCGGTGACAAAGCAAATTTCCCTGGACAGTAATATTCAGTGTCGAAATGCATTATCTCGCTGTTATAAGGCAGACGAACCTCCACATTGAATCTGATAAGACTTTCTTCGTGCAATCTGAGGTTCCGTGGACAGTCTAACGTAAAGTTTGTGGGACATGCTATGACTAAGCACAATCATAGTAGACGGCAATATTTACATGTAGAAGTTACTATATATCGCTGCCTAGAGACGAGCAAAACCTGCACATAGAGTTCGGAGAAACGTCCCAGTGAAACATGAGCCTCTGTGACCCTCATGATAACAGGTGATGGCTGAAGTGCATTATAGTACCTGTCGGTCACATTCATGAGCACGATTCAAATACTCGCTGACGCAAGGCACCCTGACGCATTCTGTGAACCCATGTCAGTATTGACTCTGTCACAGTTCGCAATGAATGGGTAATAGACTTGACCCTTCGAATTACAGCATTACGCCAAAATTAGTTTGTTCTGATACTATTTTCGCTCCACTTTTTACTGAAATCATTCACGTCAAAACTTGTTTCCATTTCAACTTCTCGAATAAACGCTTGTTTATTGCTTCAACAAATGTAAGTTATGAGTTTTGTGCGAAATAGTCTTATAACTACTTTAGCGGCGTATGTCAGGAAGCAGATCGACTATCCCACAAGCCTCTCGTGTGACCCTCATTTGGATTTTTCGAACGAAATGCTTCCATTTACGTGATGTCAACTGTGCTAGAGGCTATTTCGCCGGCAGGCGAAGTCTCTAGTGGACTAGAATGACCCTGACGTGGATGTGATTTGGTCGCACTTCTGGGCTTCCCACGTGCACATCTGTTGCGCCCTATGTCCAGATCGATTCTTCTCAAGGAAGGTTTTGGAGGTGCAAATTTCACATGTACCTGATTCCGAACTAGCATAAGTATCTGCAAAAGGACAACCATGCTCGGACGCTAGAGAACACAGAAAGTCAATTATCCTTTCCCCTTTTCACCAGCCACTTTCTGTCAGCCAATACCTAAGTTAAGAGTATGAGTCGGACAGGTGTGAAGGGACTTCCCAGGCAGGTGACAACTCGGATCCATTTTGCTGAGGCGACGACAAGCCCTTATTAAACAACAACAAAAACAACAACAACAAACACCCAGAAGAAACTGTCTCTCTTCAGCCCTCCAGTTGCACATTAGTGCAGGGAAAACTGGGACAACACAGAAGCTGTCAGCCACTATCAGTCACCTCCACCACCTGTAGGTTTTAACATGCCATTGTCTCCAACAGCCATGCACCCTGCATGCTCTGCACCCTGTGTGGCCAGGTTGTTTGAGATCAGGCCCTGTGTTAGAAGCCAGGATATAAACGGCAAGGGTGTATAAGTCCAGCCTGAGTGATGGCATGCTGTGATAAACTAGGCTTTGTGATACCAGGCTGCGTGTGGCCAGGCAAGCTGCGTAGTGTAGGCTGACCACACTACA
>JAWQFJ010002995.1:10000-15000 GCA_034096865.1 Theodoxus fluviatilis | reverse complement strand
TTACTCATTCTAAATGTGTTTTGTTATGTTGTATTATGATAGAAAAACTTTCAAAGGCATGTACATCGTACAATATACCATTTGTAATCTGCTACATTGTTTTCTGCATACACTTATTTATTTCATCATGGAGGTATTTGTATTATCCAGAGTTTTGCAATCATTTACACTTAGTGAGAATTTGATTGGTGCTCAAACCACCCTGGGTTTATCTTGACTCCAGTGTATAGAGGTACTTTAGCAAGGGAGGCAAACATGCACTCCCTGAATTCCATATGCAATTCTGATTACTTCTATAACTTAATGTAAATAATTCACATTTGTATGCAAGGTTTTCCACTTGTGAAGTGTTTCCTTACAGTTATCTCATATGTCCACACACACACAAATAACAAATGAACATGAACTGTACAGCAATCACAGTGACCTGTAATATATTTCAAGTCCTTTGAAGTTTGATGATTTACCAGAACCATTTAAAGCGTAAAAAAAGAATGAAATAAAAATTAAAATAAACACAAAGACTTTTTTTCTGAAGAGTTAATGAATGTACATCTATGCAAATTTGAAGCTGTGAATGCAAATGTACTTAAACAAACCAAACTTTATGAAAATAAAACTTAACATTTGTAAGGGGAATTGTTTACAGTACCTTTCTTATCCTCATTTTCTCTGCCATTAGTCTGTGTGTGTGTGTGTGTGTGTGTGTGTGCGTGTGTGCGTGCGTGTGTGTGTATGCATGTCAAGTGCATGTGTGTGTATGCATTGCACTTCATGTGTTTGTGTGTGTATGTGCATATGCATGCATGTGTGAGCGCGTGTGTATATGCATGCATGTGTGAGTGCATGTGTGTGTGAGTGTATGTACTTTCATACACACTAATCCTCACAAGCAAGGACATATTAGTCTACAGCCATGCCCAACATAAACAGAATACAGACACACACCATCAGCACAGGGACACACTGCACAGGCATGGCAAGGGCATCCAAGACACGCAGCAGAAACACAGATGGCCAAGTCACACAGAGGTCAGACCTGTTTACCTTAAGTTGTGCACAATAGGGAGATGGCGACTCAAAAATCGGGAGATTTCAATAAAAAGCGGGAGATTTTTATTTTTAGATAGGTGTACCATCCCAGGTCACGAACTGCATAACAATTGAATAAAAATCAGCTGAAAGTGGAATAAAAAACTCAGAAATCAGCTGAAACGCTGATAAGTCTCATCTCTGATCAGGGAGGCGAAAAGTCAAATTCTCTCTCTCTCTCTCTCTCTCTCCCGCGCACGCGCTTTCTCTCTCTTCTCTCTCTCTCTCGCGCGCGCGTGCTCTCTTTCTCTCGCTGTCTCTCTCGCGTGCGCTTCTCTATCTCTCTCTCGCGCGCGCGCAAGTTCTCTCTCTCGCGCGCGCGCACACAAGCTCTCTCTCTCTCTCTCTCTCTCTCTCTCTCTCTCTCTCTCTCTCTCTCTCTCTCTCTCTCTCATTCTTGCCTCCGTGGCTCACGTTGATGTCTTTTTTGCAGAACGCGTGTGATTTCGATTTCGACAATGGGCGAAATGCCGGGAATTCCGATTTCCACTCAGCCTTCCACTTTACGCTGTACTTTGCTCTCTTTCTCCTTCTGACAAGAGTGGAATTTCTGTTCTCATTCTCTGTGTCACGCTCACTGTCGGATTCAGAATCGGTTTCGCGAGTCTTTCTCTTTGGCGCAGTGGCCGAGTGGTTAGCGCGCTGGACTTACGGTCGCTTGCGACTGGTGGGTACGGCGTTCGAAGCTGCGCGGTCCACAGTGTTGCATCCTTGAGCAAGGTGCTTAACTCGCATTTGCTTCTCCCCACCCGAGGAGTAAAACCGGGTACCAAATGGCCCTCTTCAGGGCTGCCTAAAACAGCCCTCCTCAGGGCTTCTCCCCAGGTCCTTCGGATGAGACCTTCATAAACCGAGGCCTAGTGTGTGATACGCATTCACAAAACATCAAAATCGCGCACTATAAAGATCCTGACACTCATGTCCTCGACGGGTGAGTGCCGGCCACAGACAAAATACCCAGCATGCAAAAAAAAAAAAAAAAAAAAAAAAAAAAAAAAAGTGTAGCAGTTTCACCAGTATGTTGATGTTGGCTACCTTAAAACCTAAGAAGAAGAAGAACACATTGCGATGGGGCGTTCAAAAGGCTTCACGGCCTATATCTAGCCTCTCAACTACTACTACTACTAATGGACGCCATCATCATTAAGATCGGTCAAGCAAAATGGCGGCTATTCCAGGTTGTAAACTGGCTCTCGATTGGACGAAGGTCCTGACTCAACTAATCAAAAAAATTGTACTGCAGATCTGCGGAATGACCTTCAGTGGCGCGGTAGAAAGTTCGGATCGTCATGTAAATGCTTCGGAAACGAAATAAACCTTTCAAAATTGTTCATTTTCGGGAGATCGGTGGAAAAAAAATCGGGAGATTTACGAAGCTAGCGGGAGGTCGGGAGATAGGGTCTGAAATCGGGAGTCTCCCGCTAAAATCGGGAGAGTAAACAGGTCTGAGAGGTGCACATGGAGGGAGTGCTGCCAGTCAAGGAATGACAAGGACAGACTTACCTTGCAACTTGGTGATCTTCTTCTGCTGTCTTTCCAGCCTGAAGGGAAAACATGAAATGAAGCACAGATGAATCAAAGAAGTTCAGCAGAGTCTTAATGGAAAAACAATTGCCAAACATTAAATGCACCCACACTTTCCATGAAACAAGGTATGATTATTCTCAAAGGCAAGCACTTCTACTGACATAAAAATCTGGCTGTATAGTTCATAGTCTAGCAGTGAGAGAGAGGTCAAGGCAGACTTATTAATTAAATAAAAATCAAAATAAGCTATGAGAGAGAATATGAGTTTGAAAAACTCTACACATCATCTGCATATTTTATGAGAATGATCATGACTCAAAGGGAAGGTGACAAAAACTTCAATGATTGGCGTTGCATTGCTAGATGGGGGGTGGCAGTTTTAAGTGTCTTGTTTCTCACTAGCTCATCCCTTGAAGTCCAACAATGCATCACATTTCCTACACTGTGGTCATCAGCATTGGAAATGTGATATTACGCCATGTAACTTCAAGCAATGTGGCATCAGCATCAACCATATCCAGTCACAAACTGTTTTGCAATGCAATGTCAATGAATCAATTCACTTTCAATGCAGCATCATTTCATTTCATTTCATCCTTGAGGAATCTGATGTAGACGTTTTAACCACTGTTACATAAAAGTATTTAAGTTTTTTGGGAAGAATAAGGCATACGAAATCAATCTTTCTGTCAAAAGCACCCACCGCAAAATCATTTGTTGGTTAATTATTATTGCTAGCCAGAATTAAATCAACACTGCTCGTTATTCAAATTGCCCCCAATGTTCCATTTGAGCAACAAGCTGCAGACTAGCATAGCTAGTTTGATGTGTGAACCAGGTACCTGTGAGGGCAGGTTGGCACACTGTAGTGCAATTAACCTGTGTATGTGGCCATGAGCCAGCATCCAGATGGAATACTCCCCAGGGTGTGGAGCTGGTACTGGTACCTCACTATCATCATCATCATCATCATCATCATCATCATCATCATCATCATCATCATCATCATCATCATCAACATCATTATCATCATCATCATCACTATCATCATCATCATCATCATCATCATCATCATCATCATCATCATCATCATCATCATCATCATTATCATCATCATCATCATCACTTAAAAAGTGCTGCTTCTGAATCCTACTGAGTCACTTGCAGTGCACACATATTCAGGTGTCACATGTAGTATTTGGCAAAAAGATGTGCTTTTTATGGTCTTCTCTAAATGCATTCAACTGTAGGCATGCTCAGTGTTTGACAGGCAGGGCATAGCAGGCAAGAGGGCCAGCACAGGACTGCATGTGTCTGCCTGTCGCTGCTTGGGTCATCGGGTGCCAGTGAAAGATTGATTCAAGTGGCCCAATGATTAGGGGTAAAGTGTAAAGTGTTTTGAGACAAAGACATGGGTAATAAGTAGGTATAATTCCACATATTTGCGTTTGATGAGCATTTTATCTTATTACACTGCCTATCCCTTCTACATGACATAAACATTTAAACAACTTCAAATTATCCAGGGCCCGTATCCAGAACAGCGAGTTATTTTAAACACGATTCATCTCTAAACTCAGACGATTCCAACTGTCTGTTCTGCTCTCCCGTGGCTGGAAACCAGTATATATAGCAAAGCGCAACCTAGGATCCTCTGACGAGCATACCTTATCTAACCGATCAAGATAACCCAAGGTTAGGAGATAAATCGAGTGTTAAAAAGATCAATTGCCATTGTGGATATGGGCCCAGTATTTTAGTGACTAAAAATAACCTGGGTAGAAAAAAAACAACTTTGTCACGTTTTCAGTCAAAGATAGATATTTAAAAAATAACACCACACAGCACTCTGTCATGCTGGCTGACAAATCTTACTGAATTAGGAATCAATAGTTTGTGTCCCTACAATGAATATACTCACTGATACAGAACTCACTGATACAGAATGGATAGTATTTTACGGCCTATCAGCCTTTGTAGGCTATGTAAGGCCATTAAGCACGAAAATCACTGGAACAGCTTAAAGTAAACGCAAAGCCAGTCAGGGTGTCCCTATTATTCGCCTCTTACAAATCGCATACACTGATACAGAAGTAACACTCAACAGCTGTCATTCATGCTAAGGTCAAATATTTTTTTTAATGGGGGGCCCCAACTGACCTTGGTTTTTTTAGGGGACCATGTTTAGGGGACAACATTTTTGGTGGGTAGCCTTTCAGAAACTAGTAATAGGGCAGGAGAAAATGTTGCAATTGCAAATAGTTGTTGACAATGAAAAAACATGGGCAGCTTACTAGCGGTCAGATTCTAAATTATCTACAAGGCTAGAGGAAGAAGAAGTTCTGATACTGCAAGTCACCCTGTACCTCAGGGAGACTCTT
>JAWQFJ010002995.1:5000-7500 GCA_034096865.1 Theodoxus fluviatilis | reverse complement strand
TTCCCAAGAAAGCTCACAGAGTTAGTCCCCCTTTGCCCACTGTCGCCACAAGAGACTACTTGACACTGAGTCTCATGATGAGAAAGAGGGCTGATAAGTTGTCAGTCACACACTGTATCATACAATGGTCTCATTCTTCAACAAACTCTAAGGGTCTTTCATACACTAAAAATATTTCTGCAAACAAAATCTAAAATACGTATACAGCTTTTGTGCCATCTTGGGGATGGGGGTGGGAATGGGGAAGGGGAGTGAGGGGGAGAGTGTGGTAATGACAGGGCAGAATCATTTGGAAAAATAAAAGTTGAGGTTACAGTAACCTGACTTACCCTATTTTATTCTGGGGCTGATCTTAAACTTTTCCCGATATTGAAAAAAAAGATGTTTAACATTTTCCCCGCCTCTTGAGCATTCAGGGAATCCACTTACATTTAAAAAAGCGCTTTCAGCAAAAGAGAAACTTGATCGATGTTCAATCTGGCTTCTTCTATATATAAAAAAGTAAAGTTCAGTTCAACATACTGACCCTTTTTTTTGGCCATGTAACCACAACTTTTATTTTCCCCTTATTATCACAAAGGTAACAGTGTTGCTTACAGCAGTACCCACCAGACAAGTAAAGTATGCAATGACTTCACCAATATCCTACAAGTCACAGACAATGAATAAGTATAAACATAATGAGATGCATCAGTCAAAGGGCACTGACCTCCAGGCTCCTGCGTGCTAGCTGCAACTGCTCCACCTCCCTCTCCTTGGCCTTGATCTCCCTTGCCTTCCTCTCACAGGCTGCCTCCAGCTCTGCTGCTTTCTGCAACACAGCATCTCTCTGTCTTGGATAGACTGCCTTTATGGAGGCTCACCAATGGACACAGGTGTTATGTAGACATGCACACTCAAACACACACAGGCATACCATGATGTGTGCATGTACACAAGTACATAATAATGCACACACATGCACATGTGTACACACACACACACACACACACACACACACACACACACACACACACACACACACACACACACACACCTGTGGATGAGGAGGAAACACATGCTGCCCTGGTGGGCGTGTTGTCTTTTACAGTTTTACTTTCAAGACCCCTTCCCAGTGGCACATACCTGCCGCTTAGGGCTGGCTGTGTGAGTGCTACTGGAGCAGGCCCCAAAGGCACACTGGCCACAGCATTCCAGCAGGTCTCGGTGCGGCACAGGCTGTATGTAATTCTTGGCATCCCTTGATGTACATACTTGTATACACACACAGATGTACACATTCAAACAAACACACACACACACACACACACACACACACACACACACACACACACACACACACAGATGTACACATTCAAACAAACACACACACACACACACACACACACACACACACACACACACACCTGCTTGGAGGGTTCCAGTTGATCCAGGGTGTTTTTCAGCTGGTCAGCCAGTGTCTCCACATCCCTGCAACAAAGAGCAGCATCCAAGTCCTTTGCTATCAGTTTGGGCCATACAGTGTTCTCTTTTCACTGAGGCAGATGTTAACATTTTACCCCCTAATCACTGGGCCATTCAATCAACACTTGAAGTCAGACAGAAACGATGTGTATAGTCAGAGACCAGCACTGTAGTCACTCCTTGAAGAATGTTCCAACCCTGCATGGCTCGTGCTTGCTCAAGTCCGTATAACAAATAATTACACTACAGTGCATTTTCACTTCCCTCACAGGCAACTGTTTCACTTCTGGGTCCTCAAGAATGCATAGATGTATAGGATGTATGCATTCTTATCACACTACTATCAGTAGCCACATGCAAGTGGGTGAGTACTCTAATCATTGTGAGACAGTGATCAATGTGTGAGGCAGTGATCAGTGTGAGAGACAGTGGTCAGTGAGAGACATTGGTCAGTATGTGAGAGTGTGGTCATTGAGAGACAGTGGTCATTGTGTGATAGTATGATAAGTGCGTGAGAAAGAGATCAGTGTGAGCCAGTGGTCAGTATGTGATAGTGTGGTTATTGTGAGACTGGTCATTGTGTGATAGTGTGATCAGTGTGTGAGACAGTGATCAGTGCATGAGACAGTGGTCAGTATGTGTGTGTGGTCAGCATGAAACTGTGGTCAGTTTGAGAGTGTGGTACATATGAGTGTGTGGTCAGTGTGAGTGTGGTCATTGTATGGTTAGCATGAAACTGTGGTCAGTGTGAGAGTGTAGTCCATATGAGTGTGTGGTCAGTGTGAATGTGGTCATTGTATGAGGGTGTGGTTCATGTGTGGTCAGTGTATGAGTGTTTGGTTCATGTGTGGTCATTGTATGAGTGTGTGGTTCATGTGTGGTCATTGTATGAGTGTGTGGTCAGTGAGTGGTCAGTGAGTGTGGTCATAGTGTGAGTGCGTGGTCAGTGTGAATGTAGTCAATGTGTTGGAATGGTCAATGTAAGTGCAGTCAATATGAGAGTGTGGTCAGTGTGTGCCAGTGTAGTCAATGTGGT
>JAWQFJ010002995.1:0-2500 GCA_034096865.1 Theodoxus fluviatilis | reverse complement strand
TGTTCCAGTGCAGCTAGTTATCATGTATTGCATAATTATGTTTGGTTCAAACAGCCAAACAAACAAGCATACATGTGTCATATTGCATTGATTATGCATGTGAACTAGGCCAGGGTAGTGATATTCTGCCTAAGTGATGATTTAACTGGGCTGTCACAATCTGTCACACAATTCACAGGCTTTGAAAACCACACCATCAACAGATAGCAGTAGGTTACTGAGTGCAATCACATAGATCAGCTGCCTGTATCAAACCTCTACTGTACATAGAAAGGGGTAAGCTGGAGGGAGGTTGCATGTCAAGAAGAGGTAAAGATGTTGCTGCTTTTATAGAACTCAGTATGAACGAACAACTGAAACTCACTCTGTTTGCATGCATTTTTTCTTCAGCATCTGGAAGTTGGTAAGCATGTTCTGCAAAAGAAAAAGAAACCATTAAAATAAGACATTTAACAACACCAATATTTTCAATTACATTACACTCTCACAGCATTAACACACAAATATACACATGAAAGGCACATGCACCCACACAAACATATGTTCACACACACACACACACACACACACACACACACACACACACACACACACACACACATACACATGGACACAAAACACACACATACACACTCAATCAGTTCAGTTCAATGAAACATGATATATCTCTTATAAATACTGGCTTCTCCGTGTATACATACAGAAATGTAAACACCACACATTAAAACATCACCTACCTGTGCAATAACAAATCAAACATTTATTACAATCAAAAGCAAATGCCAGGCTGAACATTAAGGACTGCCGTACCGCCTATGGTAGGCTATATATGCATGGTAAAGTTGCTTGACCAGGCAGGCCAACATTTTAAAACATTAAAAATCTTTCGTTTGTTCACTCTGTCCAAACTCATGTTTATCACTATATATCAGCTTGAAAAGACTAGAGGACAATGGTTAGGCCAAGGTTCTGGACAGATGCTAAGATGAATGGAGTTTAATGACCTATCAGCCTTGTAGGCTATATAAGGCCATTACACACAAAAATCACTAGAACAGTTTAGAGTAAACGCTAATCTCAAGTCACGGTGTCCCTAGTTATTCGACTCTTACGAATCGCGTAGGGAGACGCGGTGGGTCAATTCTTCCCCCGAACCCACAGGGGGAAGATGCTAAGAAGGAAGTCAGAGAGCCAGAAGGCCAGAAAGAGAGTAAAATCTTTTGCAAGTGTCATGATCATAAATTATATGTTTTGGGCAACTCAATAGATGTGTTGGGTGAGTAAATATTACAAGGTAGGTTAAAAAAAAGTTTATATTCAGCCTTGAAATGGCACAAAATTCTACTTAAATAGTATGTCATATTTAAAGCACAAATTCACAGAATGACAAAGTAAAAAATAACACATAAGGTCCCAAATTCAAACCAAACTCTCTCTCTCTCTCTCTCTCTCTCTCTCTCTCTCTCTATATATATATATATATATATATATATATAATATATATATATATATATATATATATATATATATTGGACTCGCACCAACAGTATTTAATGGGATATTAGCTAGGTTATCAACTTCATTCATCAAATTATCAAATCAAATTCAAAGCTATAGCGTGAAGTAATCAGTAATGAATAAGCAAAATAACGAGATTTCCCCCCCACCCCCCCACCCCCCCCCCACCCCCCTCTTTATCAAAATCAAATGCTGTAAGTGTAAATTGGGCACTCCTGAACGTAATCAGTACTAGTCTAATGCATCTGAATGAAGGCACGTGCAGAGACTAGAACGATACACGATCGATTTGCTCATCGGAAAGGAAGTAGCGTTCGAAATCACTACACCCGAATGTATTACGATTTATGATACTGTTCGTTTCCTGAAAAAACACAAATACATACCCTGCACTCGAGTCTACTGCAGCCAGCACTGGACGTGTCACCGTCTCGGACAACTTGGTTCGAGTCGAGACTCGGTGCTTCGAATTGCATTTCGAGGTTACTCGCGGCTGATGGCACTCTCTCGCCATTGCTGTTGCCTTCATCGTTCCAGGCAGACATCAGAACTCTTCAGTCACTTAGTACTGTCTCCGTTCGTAGTAATCCCCAGAATAATTCGAAGTGGATGGTTTGTTTTCATTTTCCACACCACGACGTCCACTTCGCGTATGTGAAGAAGTCTCCAAGGGAAGTAACTATCTTCCAAAGTAGTGACGTAGTGGTTTCCCCTTGAGCTGTTTTCATAGTTTGCCAAGATGCAGTACAATCTGTGGTATTCTTGACTTTCAGACGGAGTCATTAAAGTTAACGGTTTTGTTTTAGCTTTATGAAAGAAAAAACCCGAAATCTGCGAGAAAATAGTAATTTGTTCTATCGTATGTTTTTATAAATATAAAAATTAACTGACGAAGGGTTCAGCTATGTCGAGAACATATCGCGTCTTATCAATGACGACGAGTTTTCCTATTTACTTTCCGATTGCACCATGGGGACTATGC